>OZ005741.1:308530683-308579831 GCA_963930735.1 Dioctria linearis
AAGTAGTGAATAGAAAAATTGCATGAGACCTAGGTATATGTATTTTTTTCCATAGTTACTGAAAAAAACACCCAAATAAATGCATTTTTCTTAATTTAAGAACGATTTAAGAATATTTATATTAATTTCTAACTTCTAAATGGCAAACCAAAACGAAAAATTAATTTTGAATAAATCCATAACAGACTAAGAGCTGGCGACCAAAATACTTATGTCATTTCATAAATAACATTTTCCAACTTATCATACTCTCTTAACATTGTTGATAACTTTTTAGGAAGTCTGCCTGGTTTCCAGTGGTGGAGGGGTGCTACGAGATGGCTTCGAAGGCATTAAAAAAAACGGTTAACTGGCGTGATTTCATAAAAGCAGATTTCTGGTGTGGCTGGTGAGAATTATATTTCATGATCAATGGTAAAAATGGCAGACACACTGGATGGTGGATATGAAATGACATAAGTATTTTGGTCGCCAGCTCTCCGTCAATAATTATTAAATATTTTATTATAGAAATACTTCTTATAATCATTCAAGTTAGAGTTATCTGCCTTGTTCATAATATTTACTTTACCTACTAGGAAAAATATACACATACACAATTCACACAATAAAATGAAATTCTTTTTACATTAGCACAGATGTTAACATGAACTAAACTAGGTAGAAAATAAATCGAGATTAAGGAAAATTTACGAAAATTCCACATGAAATTTACTTTAAATTTACCAAATCAAGGAAATGTGTCCTCTAATTTCCCTAATATTTACGTCGACACAAAGTCCTCTCATTCTGCACTTACGTAAAACGGACGAAAATATTAGGTAATCTTTTCTTAACTAGAATTAGTCGCTGCCCTAATTTACGTCAAATACACGTAAATTTGACCTGAAAAAGCGGGGAAGTGTTGCTTGGGAGAGTAAGTACAGGATCCTTCAGTAAGAAATTCCCGAGCGCAAAATCCTGAAATAACAAAATCTGGTGAAACATATCATAGACATTACAATTTTTGAATCATTAGGAATATTGGGTTGAATCTCCATTTCGAAAATTCAGTAGAAAATTCTGTTTTCTTTTTCTCTCCCTGTGTGTGAAGAGATTATTGGAGAAAACAGATTTAATTTTCTGCCAACAGAATCATTACAGTTAACTTAGATCATTTGGAAATTTAGAGAATACAATTCAGAATCCTTCTTCAACACATTTTTGAGGAATTTTGGAATAATTTACATAAAATCAAAGCAATACATTTCCGAGAACTTTGATTTTTCTGCGATTTTATATTGAAATTTCGATTTCGGATGTTTAAATTGAAGGAAAATAACTTCAACTTCGAAGTATATAATTGAAAAAAGAACACATTTCCGTCATGAAAATATACAAAAGAAATATTGGAATTGGAAGCCATTAAAATAAAATAGCAAAAAATAACACTCTCTTATTATTTTATTTTATTATATAAGTAGAATGTGAAAAGAGGTGGTTCCTTCGAAGAGAAAAGTCTTCGAAGGAGCTAAGGAAGCGCTTCTGGAAATGCTGCCGAGTTTTCATCCGATTTTCCTTCAGATTCTTCTTATATTTTTTTAAGAAAAGTCAAAAAGTGCAAATTTTCAATTACATCAACTTCCTCTTTTTAATTTTATTGATTTTACCACTTTTCCAAATTGAAAACAGATAAAGATAATAATCCTTACAGAATTTGATGTCTTTTCAGGGCAAACTGTCAATCTCTGTAAGTAAACCTCAGTCTCGTTCAAATTCGTAAAGTTCTTAACATTCATTGTGGTTCAGTCTTAATGTAGAGAGGTCGCCACCGGTGTTGCCACTTTGGATACAATTGAAGCAAATGGCTACTTTGGAAAACGTTTGGCTACAGCGATACCACCTAGCAATTTGGCTACGTTATAGAATTTTGGAATACGTGGCCAAAATATTTCCTATAAATTTTATTTATTTTAACTCCTCATTTATGCAATAAAAAATTGTAGGGTGGGGGGGGGGGATTATATGTTTAGGATAATGTCGATTTTGTCTTATTCAATGATTTAGCTTTGTTTTTTTTAGCACTGCCCTATAGCAGCTTAGATGCGCAAGATTTTTTACTCAAAACTTAAGTCAAAGTTCTAGTTAATTACTATGTAGAGTTATATTTATGTAAGATTTTAGGGATTCGATAATTTTTTCACGTATGGCTGTCTACTTAAACCACCTTCGGGCTACGCTAAAAAGGTACGATAGAAAGATTTCGAGTGGCAACACTGCTATAACGAAATAATATGGCGGACTTTGGTTTGGATTATGCCCTGAATTCCCGAAAACTTGCATTCTAAAAATTTTGTGAATCCAATTGCTATAAAGACATTTCCCACTTTTATAACCGATATATCTATCGTGAAGTGATTACAAATACGATAACCGCCAGCTTATTACTCCTTCAGTTTAATTAATCTCTTTAGACACTTACATGTAGATAAAGCGAGTTTGATGTATTTAATATACGCCTAGAACGTAGCTAGAATATAACAACAAAACGAAGTTGTTCTTTGAAAGTATAAACTCAATTACAGTATTAGAGAGTTTAGTTCGCTATTCTATAAGTATATAAAAATGTTATATACTATAAAGGACGAATATAATCAATGGTCATTTGTTCGCAATTAATTCTGTCTAATATTTCATTACCACAGATTATTATTTTTAATTGAAATGAAATTCCTGTAAATTTTTATATGCAGCTGATAGTACATTTCTTATAATCTAAGTTAAAATTAAAAAGCTAAGTATTTTTGCAGAATTTGGATTACGAATGGATCATCATTAATTTTGCTAATTTGCCTAGAATATTAGAATTTGGTTATAACAGTCCAAAGAACTACAAAAAGATTTTTCCCTATACTACAAGTAGTCTTCAGATCGCTTCTCTTAATACGGAGTCACTCCGTTGGATTTTTGTAACAAAAGAAAATACTAGGTCTGAATTTTTAATGCTTTTTTTTATTTTCCAGGAACTGACTAAAGTAAAATTGGCTACCTGCACTGAATATATTTAATATTACTTGAAATTACTGAATATTTTTTTTTCTGTTTAAAATAATTTTTCATCGGGATCTGCTACTATTCTCCCAGAAGGCAAAATAGCTTCGGTGCCTCAGACCTAACATCTCTTCTAGGATGAAAAATGCACCCGTAAATAAGATATAAACAACAAAACTTCACAGTACAATGAATAATTAGCAGTTTACCAAGTTAATTTGCATAAAATTTCAACACTCTGTAATTATAAGAAGTTTACTTTAATTGCTTCTACGCGCCACGTCCTTCTATCAAAGCTGCTTGACATGCTATTATTATGTATATTGCCATTCCGCCGACACTACACATGCAGCCCAAATAAAAGCTTCTTTTGTCTACACAAGATGATAAAGAGAGTCCTGCTTCGTACATAATTACCTTATAGTGCCCGCCCTGAATTCTAAAGAACTCTTCAATCATTCCGAGGGGTAATGTAATTATTTTAATTATTATTCATGCACGATGTCGACCAAAATTAGCAGGTATCTATTTGGCTTGATGAATTCAGTTCCGAACCCAACTAGTCTATCTAATACCTACGTACACACATACATAGTAGTTGGGGTCCTAGTGAAAGCCAGGAAATATTTAAGGTGCGACTTGGATAGGGGGAAAGGTTGTCAATTTGTTGTAAGTATTAAGACGGCCTATGAATAATCCGCTCAACTTTTTGAGGGATCAACAATTTCATCGGATTCCAAAGAAAAACAATATCACCAGAGCACGAAGTAGTGCGTGACTACAAATACTCCAGGACGCTAATAACTTCTATAATGAATGTAATAGCGCAGGGTGAGTATATACAGGCAATTTGAAAAGGTCACCTACTTTAAAGGTGAAATGAGCTCGGTGAGCGTGAAATAAGTGAACCCTCTTCGCAGTAGGTGAACGACTGCCAAGAAATAAAGGGGAAGAAGGGTACGGTAATGTTTTTTTGAATGGTTAAGGGATAAATTGGCATGATAACGTTCTTAACAGATGGAACCACCTTCTAAATGGATCAATTTTGGTAAAAAAAAGATGTTACACTTAAAAAATTAATACAATCAGGGGACACGCTGGTGAAAAGGCTACCTGTGAAAGGACTCACCTTATCACGAATGTCTTGCCTCATCTTTTCTCGTTCTTCTTCCATTTTACGGTGCTTCTCCTTACGTCGTTCCTCGGCCTCTCGCATGGCCTCTTGACGTTCCCTTTCTTCCTCCTCTGCCTTCTCTTTGTCGTCTCCATCATCGCCACCATCACCTCCTACTGCGCCTGTAAAGAAAAAAGAGGAAAGGACTAAGTTTTAGCATCAGAGTTACAGGAGATTCAACAAAAAAGTAAAAAAAAAAAACATTTTTACACAACCGAATACAACACATTTGACGGGATAATTTATCGTAAGGGAATCTATCCTCCTCAATCTGCTTGGCTGCGATGATACCGCTATTAATCAAGATTAAGCGAAGGGACTCACTCAGTTTAAGGTTTCTGGTTTCTGTAGTAAAAAATACGCTTTTTTCCTTGTTCACTGAACTTTTTTTTTATACGATATACACACACATATATATGTAAACTGTTGACGTAGTTACAGGCGTATCGTGGTTCAGAAGTTTGATCCAAGTCTTCCAGAGATTTACGAGTTCTTTGTGTTTGGAGAAAAGCTTTTCAAGGGATTTGAGGATAAAATTTTTAGGAATTTTTTTGATCATTTCGTGGGTATTTAAAAAAAAACTGTTTTACTGATTTTGAGAGTTTATTCGAAAAAAAATTCTAGTTTTCGGGAAATTAAAATTGCGTTTAGGTAATTGTGGTTATAAAGAGGATAAATAATGTACATTGGGATGACAGTTATGTATGAATTCGCACAATTGATAATTTATATTTTCATTATTGAAGATATAAAAACAAAATTGGTGCAAGCAAATGAAGGAGCTTTTCTCGGAAAACAGTGTTTTCAATGTATTTTCCGTAATATGTGAAGAAGCAAAATACTTACTGTTTAATTTTTAGTATTTATCTACAAATATATACGAAAATTGCTTTATAAATATGGGAGTATACTTAGACCGGTTCTGAGAAGCGCGATCTTAAACATTTTAAACAAGAAGTAGAATTTTGATTAATTTGATAAGGAATTAGTTGCCATCTTCTCTCTAACGATACCTGAAAATATAACCAGCCTTACAGAGTTTCTGTCATCAGCTACACAACATGAAGTTTATAGTGTTGTGAGGAGCTATGGTAGTTTCCCTTCGGAGGTTAGAAATTTTGTGGTTTTGAAATGGAACGTTATTCTCAAAAAATCATATCTCTCAAATGGAGCAACTATCTTTTTTGATTCAAATTTAAAGTGTAGCTTAATCTTTTATGTTTTTCATAAAAACATACAGCAATACCGGACGAAAATTTGTTTGTGTTAGTATACCTATATAAAAAAAGTGCATGATTTATTTACTACTGAGGCCTTTTAGTACATTTTTATTTGTAATTTTAAGAATTACGGATTTGCTCGGCTTTGTTTTGGCGATATCAATTTTTAAAAGCACCCAAAGTAACCCGATATGTGTGAAGTATGGTTGTATATGTATATATATGCAAAATGAAGAGGAGTTTTCAAAATATTCTTATTGAAAAATGTGTTGCACAAACAGCGATTTGAATAGAAATGTAAAATGGCGCTTGAATGAAAATCTCAAACTAAACAAGGGCGAATAAAAATAGATTGTCTTTTCTAACGCTAAAACTGGTTATTAAATTTTAAAATCTGCACGGACGTCCATCGTCGTCTTTCACATGGTATACTTTTACTTAAATTTTTTTTCTCACCAACTCTTAGTTTGACTAACTTGACTCTTGCTGCCTTAGATAACTTAATGTCGCGTTTACAATTGGAAAACATATGTTTGGTCTCCAAAGATTTGATCATGTATCTTATCTTAATTCAAGTTGCTTTGATTCTCATTGAGTCCTCATGTGAAATGGATACCTTTGTTTTTCTTGTATAACTTTCTAGCTAGTGATCAGTCTCGTTACTTGAGAACGTCGTATTTGTAAGTTTCTGCTTTCAGAAAGTTTAGCCATTTTTCAAGTTCAACTTACTCGCGTCCAGAATGAATATATTATGACTGGAATGTGCTGGAGTGCATAACTTAAGGATAGATTATTATTAATTTATTATTAGTAAAATATGGGATGCAGGCATGTATAGTCACTGCGATGCGATCTGTAAGATATTTTGTGATGTTAGCCTTAAGTGCCCTAGGGCTCCTATTCTTCGAACTTAAGGTCTCTTGAGAAAACTAAAACATTCTTATCTTTGCAACATCCTCTGGTAATGCGAATACCTTTTTTTAGATATCTTAGCCTTATACGACCCAGACCTTCACAGTCACAAAGAACATACTCAGCAGTATCCAGATTTTCCACACAGAACCGACAGGTCTCAGTATCGGCTTTATGCAGCCTTTATTTAGCCAAATGAATAGGCCCATTATGAGCCCAATTGCTTCAAGACAGTAAGACAGCCCCAAACCAGCGTAGACTAAAAGGTAAACGAATTTTCTGCTTGGCTGTATGATATTATTATTTTGGCTCCACGCTTATTCCTGTGAATTATTTAGAGCGTAGGGCTCTATGGTGTGGAGTTCTGCCCCGGGAAAATGGTAGGTGAAGCGCACAGGGCATTTGCAAGATGGCACTTCGGACTATACATAACCATGCCTGCGTAACCGCAGATCCGTCCATGTACCATTTAAAAGATCCTCTTTCAAAGGGTAAGTCCCCAGAATGCTACTGTTGACCGCCTCCTAAGATCACCATTCAAGGTGTTTCAAAGTTCTGGTGTTTTGGCCATAACGGATAGATATTTTGAGAATTGCCTCAAAGTGATGATTGGTATTGTACATATATGCCATAAAGGCTATGGAAGAATCAATAAAATGCAAAAAACTTTAAACTATAACTACTTCAATAACACATCCGTACATATATACTTATGTAGTTGTATTGTTTTCATTTTAATAATATCAGAGATAACTGCAGACGTACATATGTCTGTGCATAAAAAAATCCCCTTGGAGAAAATTTTCTGAAAGCAGTGCTTCAACCTTAATACCTTAATGAGCATTTATATGATATAACAATTAGGACGTAGCTAACACTTAGATATTGCAAGTAAAGTTACGAAATGCATAACCATCACACGACGATAATATCCAATTCAGGAAAAACCATTTGCATATCCACCTGGTTGCCTGGTTGCCAACAAGGAACACAAATCCTGTACGAGTATGTATCGTACTTCAGGATTAGGTATGGAATTTCAGATGTTCTATTTTATATAGCAACTTACTGCTTATCCAGGCCGGAATAATTCTTGGCACATTCAAGGATTTTAAATTAGATTTTCTCTCGCTATCCAGCAGCTGCTATGATACCGTTATAACTATGTATGTATATGACTGTGTCTGTGGCTCTGTTTCTTGCAACTTACTAACTCCGATGAGGTGGTCAAAATGAAAGTTAAATGAATTTCATTCTATAGTATGACATGTATGAATGGATGGAGTGTCTACAGAGCAAATGTTTTAACTATGGAAGGATATGGTTATTTGCAGTAGGTATACTGTTTACAAGTTGACTGAAAGATTGTTTCAAAACTGATAGTAGCAAGATACAAAGCCAGCTGATGGATGTTTTCGAGAAATTGAATTAGACTGTCGTAATTAGGTTTTGATTTTAATTGAAGACAACACACGTTTCTGTAGCATATACGCTTTTTCAGTCCATACCAGTGCATGATTTTCCTTTACATTATTTAATTTGAGACTAAACACATTTTCCATACCCGACTTCTAGATGGAGTTGCCTGGTGATCATATAAACCTCAGTAGGTGGAGGATTTGTTATACTCTATATGTACTTGTAGACACATGTGAACCTCTTGGGTCGAAAATTGAACAGAAAAACCTTATTATACTGACATGTAATACATCTATGTTTACATAGATGCATGAGCATCATATGTGAACATTTTCCTTGAAATTTTGTCGAGAAGCATGTAAATAAATAAAAAATGAGCAGCAACACGTTTCGCTAGCGTTTTTCTTTTCCACCTTTAAATTGAATTTCACAAAATTGGGAGGAAATTGAATTCTCTACCTTTATTTCATGATCGTCATCTTGTGGGATTCCCACCGCTGCTCTCTGAAGCTCAAATTTGTCATATTATGTAGATACATATAGCACTTGGATTTTACTCTCCTATTTTGCTTTCACTTCTTTATACAATATGCCGCACATATAAGCATTTCATTTGCCATATAGAGGAAATATATCCGTGGAATAAAAGTCGCATCATCATCACATAACCACCACCCCTAGCACAAAATTGTATTAAAAAGCACTTTTGCGGGGGGATTACCCAAACCAAAGTGCGCTTAGAGTATAAATTCCTAAAGATGGGAAGAACCCTCTCGCTCTTATAAAATATTTATGACAAAGAAGGCATGAGTAATCCTCACTAATCTTCTCATCGAAATCTACTTCAAAATGATACTGGCGCGGAAGAGTAATTACGATTTAATAGTAGTTGTAATACTATAAAATCGTACCCTCATTGGTATCCTCATTGGATAGAGTGTCGTAAAAAAAAACTTAGTTTAGACCACAGTTCGTAAAGGACACAAAACCTGATTGAGAGAACAGATTTCGAAAAAAAAAACATTCATCTATGTATACCTCGCAATACGAGCAAATAATGGATTTGCATTCGCAAGTTTTATGATAGCCTTAAAAGAATCTTCATTGAGAACTTACTCGCTTTAAGTCACCTTTATTGAACATTTTGAGGTTAAATTTATGGCGCTCAATTTTATTTTTTTTTACTTTCTGTTCGGCGACCGTTCTATGCAGAAGGAACAACTTTTACGGGTGGTGCTGAAAGTAATAACCAAGTACTTTTACTAGCAGTTGCAATGCAATTTAAGTGTCACAGATAAAAACTTTACTCAGTTTAAGTACATTAAAGTGTGGAAGGATGAAGCGCACTTTTAATCCGTTGGTTAAAATAATCAAGTTAGTTGACACCTTTTGAAAAGTTTACTATGAAATTTCTCATAAATCAGGTACAGAAAGTTAAACCGAAATTTATTTTATTTTGAACAAAGCTAACAGTTTTAAGATTTAAAGTTTGTTGATCTTCAGTACTTCATACAGTTACGAACTTTTGTTCTAAAATTTTTGATAGTTTACACCTAGTTTGAAGTCAAATTTGAAAGAGTTAAAAAGAATGCCAGATTAAGTTAAACTTACAAATTACTAATAAAATATGACAAAAGGAAAACTCAGATCCGTTTGGAGACATTCTAAATTCGTCTAAATAGATACAATAGAAAAATATTTATTACTGACTTTTTTTGTTTGTTTACGTAAGTATTAAAAGTTTAGTAATAAATAGAAAACTATAAAATTTTGTAGTTTGTGTTAAAAGTCAAAATGTTATTATAGTTGATGTTTTATGATGTTTTTTTTTGTATTTGCAGAATACACTATCGCTCATGTTAGTGGTATAATTCAGAAAATACTAGTTTGGCGTTACTACAATTGCCAATAAAAATAAAACTTAATAATATAATATTAATAATTTTTCTCCTATTTCATTATTTTTTAAGTGGTTAATGGAATTCTATACACTTTCAGTGACAAACGAGGATTAAGTCGAATAGACAAGAGCAAATAAAATGCCAAAAAATGTATCTGCATTTGGCAAGATAAATACATCAAACTGAAAGAGTCATTGTAAATTTAATGTTGAAAGCATTTGTGTGATTGATCATAAATGTTTACATTTATTTGGCCTATTAATGTATCAAAAATCGTCCGATAGAACCAATCAGAATTCTTTTAACTGACTGGAACTAATTGAAATGCAATTAATGTAAAATATTAATAGAGAAAAAAAAATAATTTCGCTCAAAACTAATAAGCATAATGAAAATATTTCACTATAATTGACAAAGTTTAAGGATAGAACATTTATCAGCTTTGTTTAGCATGATTTGATTACTTCAACTCTGCTGTCTTAATTCAATAAGCACGCAGGTCCGGACATGCAGACCCAGGACCCCCAGGTGGTTAACAGAGTCAGGGCCTTTTTTTTTTTTTGTAAATAATTGAATAAAATAAAAATGTTACCGTTATTGTTCATTTTTTTAACATAATAAGGCTGCTACACACGTTCAAGCAAATTAGGACTTCTGTATGGCCAAGTCGTACGATTGGCATGAGCGTGTATAGTGAAAGTCGGAACATGAGTGGAGACAGAAGTCTGGCAAGAATGAAATCGGCCAAAACGCAATGTACAAGAAAATCTTACCAACTTGATATAGAATTGAACTACACAAAATTAGATGTTAACTTTTGCCTCCAAATGCAACGACTTTTATGTAGACTTTAGGTCAATTCTAAAGCAAAGTCATCAGATTTCCTTGTACGCAAAAGTTTCGACCAATTTCATTCTGGGCAGAATTCAGTGTCAACTAAAGTTGCGAATTTCGGTACACACCATTATACAAATCGTACAAATTGGCTTGTGCATTTCAAGTCGTACGATATGTAATTGTATAACTCCAAGGCCGATAATTGTATTCTCCATGTATCCTCAGCAGTTCACAAATTAGCTCTCAGCTCGTTTCCCAAAGTCCTGTCTAAATCGCCTAGACAGAAGGCTTTCAAGTTCGGTACACTGTCGTAGATATCTTGAGATTCCAACCTGTTACCTTCGTGAGATAGTAAAACCTTTTTACTCAAGTTCTCGTAAGCAGAATCACGTGTTTGTTGTTCTTCAATCAACTTGTCGAAAATGACGTTGAGAACGTTAACTCTGAATCAGAATCAGTTCCTGCCGGATAGTGTTAGTCTGATTTCGTTTCTGTTTACTTTATAAATTATTAAGAACATGCAGCCCCCAAAAAGTTGCCGCCCTGTTCTGCCTATTGATAAACTTGCCTCTGTATGCAAGAACAATAAAGTGAATTAAATTTTTTTTAATGTCCGGTGTCGTATGTCCTCCTTGTATACCATTTCGCCTCCTGGCGGGGTCCTCTACAAGATTGGACCCCTAGCTAACTGACTAGATTTCCTAGGCAGAAGTTCGCCGTTGTAAGAACGGAGGAAATGTAAATATTGTAGGAAAGGAGAAGTTTTCAATTCTTTATCCATTCAGTTTTTACAGAGTAATTCCTGATATTGTTTTTCCTCATAAAAAAGGATAATTTTTAAAATTTCTTGCTATGTTGCTCGCAAGGTGTAGATAGTCTTGAAAAAAAAATATGCTCTTTAAATCTGATCAGTTGATTTCATGGTCAATGAGGATTTTTCATTGAATGACATGAAATCTTACTTTCTGTTAAAAATCCTTGCTCATTGCCTACATGTCTAGTAGCAATGGCACTATGATTTTGCCAGTGCACCGGTTTGTCGTTTATACTACCTGCAACATTGACAATATCTCATTTTGTGTTTTATGCTTACCGAAATAATTAAAAATTCATTTTTCGTCTACGGAATGGTTATATTTCTCAAGTTGTGGTTCGTTATAAATAGCGCCGTCAATCAGAATTTTTTGAAGACTAAATGCCCTTAATTTCGTCACTTATCTTAAATAGACTAGAAATTAATTGAAGCAGTCGATAGAATTGATGTTGGATATGGTAATGTTCTTTGTCTCTTTTCGATTTTCAATTAGATCACACCTTTGTAGCAGTGCTAATGTGTTGAGGTATGTTTGGGAAAAACAGCGATATTAAATGTTAAGCGCCATCTAATAACACAAAATACATACTAAACTAATTCCAGTAATCTGCTTATAATAGACTCTATTGGAAATAGTGAATATTTTAATATCTGCATTACTAAAAATTGAAAAATTATTATCTGCATTATTCCCGTGAATATACAAAACCAGTAGCGCTAATAAATTTATCTAAATCCTAGCATAAATACACATTATTTATGTAGAGGACATAATGCATGAAAATTCATTTGTTGTGCACAAATTTTGTGCAACCAATGTAAATTTGAATAGTTGAAATTTCTATTAAGCACTGAATAAAATTATTTCATCTAATGCTTCGTGGAAATTGATTGAATATGAAAGTAAATAAAGTTTATAGCGGAGAATTGAATTTGTTGTTCATTGTTCGCTTAGCGTCCAAATAATCGCAATTTGTTAAATTTCTCTATTGAATTTTCATTAATAGTCGCATGTTTCGATTTATGGATTTGTAATTACGTAAAATAGCTGGGACATATTTAATTCATTGTTAGGGACATTAAATAAATTGGAGCAATGATTTCTCTATGTAAATAAATCTTGATGCATTTTAGAACATACATATTTACGATAGAATAAATATGTATAGGCCGTATATCCGCGCGAACCGTACTGAACAAAAGGATCTAAATACAAAGGAAATGCATGGGAAATGGATATAATTTATTGTTGAAATATTTCTGGCTTAGTGTTGTATTTTGTTTAATTTCCATTTAGAGATTGTTTTTGGTTTGTAGTTACGACTAGTTTTTGCCTGCTACCCAGCTCGCGTCTACGTAAATTTTATACATGATGAGCAGAAAAAAAGTAGGTTACACAAATATCGATAAAAGTATCGCATATTTAATTATTGTGACGCACGCATCTTATTTTCTAATTAGTTTATAAGAAATCAAAATTGTTATAAATAAAAGTAATCAAAGTCATGCATTACACATAAGCGGTTCACAATACTCTCAAAATTAATCATATCGCGAATTTTTTATTTTTTTTGGGATCTGTTAACGTTAACGAGATGAGAAATTGTCTTTATGCTTTAACTGTAAACAAATACATAGAATGACAGATATAAATTCTAAAATGAATGAATGAGATCATCTTCAAGATACTTTCCACATATTTCAGAGCAGCAAGAACAATATCCATTTCTGTTAGGTCGTTAATTATGTGAAACACAATGAACTAGAATCCCTTCCACTATGTCTTTTGTTTTATTATTATTTCCTGGCAGAAAATCTGCACAATTTCACAAATTATTATATTTCTATCACACAATTTCTCCCATTTGCAAACGTTACGTAAGTAACAACTAAACTCACTAAATTCACGAGGGTGAAAAGAAGTATTGTTGACAGTGATGCATTCATTCGGTAAATGTTTCATGTTTTTGATTGCTGTCTAATTGTAGCACACTTTTATGTATATGTCTGTATATACATTTACTTTTTTTTTTACAAACAAAAAATGAATTATAAACAGAAACCCTGTCACGATGAGTGTGAAAAGAAATTATTTTGAAGTGTTTTTGTCGTCCATTTCAATTTTAAAATGTAGGGTACTGCATTCTATTGAAATTTCTTAACAACAATAAAAACGGTTATAAAACACACAATGTGATATACAAAATTTAAACAAAAGTTCACAATCAAAAATATAAAGAGCTATTGTGGAAGTGTTGCAGAGACTTTCTAGTACAAAGTACAATTTTTATGAACCAAGTCTATCGGAAATATAATTTCTCTCTTTGGGGCCAAAAGTTTATTCAAAAAGCATAAAAGCTATGGAGAGAAAATTCGATTAATACTTAATTGGCGAACAGAAAACTTTTATCTCAAACTCTAAAATCACTTATAATAACTTGAAACAGAACTTGGTCATTGAAATTTTTCTCCGAAAGCTAAAAAGTTTATTATTCGGTATGTGGGGGGTGGTGATTTTATTTGGCTTCTGCAAAAACTTGAAGGCGATTAATTATTATCAGTTTGAGTATAAATTGAGCTCAAATTAATTAATAAAAAAAAATGTTGAAAATTTTAAATAGGAAAAGAGGAAACTGATTTCATACGTTTTAGAGCTTCGAAGATATGTATTCAAAGTATACGTACTCATGTATATATTATATATATTTATATCTCAATATATAAATGCCTGTTATATCTAAAAAACACTTTACGAAAACTTACAGTACCGAAAACCGATCAGAACAAGTAACGTACGTGCAAACTGCGATGTTATAACTGAACCTTAAAATCAATTTTACACAGAATATGTGATATGAGCTAACTTACAGAATCCATTCCAAAGAAGGGAAAAGTATTTGTAGAAGCAAAACATCAAACACTTTAAATATTCGACCCCTGACAATATCTACTCCTCGACAACACTTTGTTGTGCTGTTTTGACATTGCTGTCAAAACATCTGAAACCTAATAGGAACTCGTGTCAGTCAGCTCTTGACCCAATTATTGAGTATTCTCTTGTCGATGAATAGAGGTGTAGGGGGATCCCCTTTTTAGCCCTTTTTCAAAATAATTTGAGTGGCACTTTATTACGACACCAACCATTGTTTAATCCCTTTATGAGGCTAAATGAGGAATCCCTGATTAAAGTTTACTTATTAATTATTATTGGAATTTTGCTTTAAGTTTTCATCAGGATTACCAACACGACAAAATAAAAAATAAACAGATGAACTTTAATTTTTCTCAAGTAGGCATACAATCGTGGAATTATGAAAAAATATGGGGCCGGCAATAGTATTAGTGTCAGTCCTGAGCAGTTCCATGGAAGGCTTCGAGATGTTTTATAAAAACGCTGTAAAACAATGAAAGGGTAAATTTGTGGCTATCGGTGCATCCAGTAAAGTGTGATATTTCTTGTAAAGTGGTAAGCGAATGGTGTTGTGTGCTCTGTAAATTTTTTTGATTAATTTATATTAAATGCAATTATTATGGATCTAAGTGAGAGGACTGTTATGAAATGTTAGAGTGAAAGTGGAAGTTTGAGGTACATCAAATGTGAGCGTTTGTAAATTGGCAATTTCTCGTCTCTACATCGATTGAAATCTATATTGAAAGTAATTTAAATAAATTTGCAAATTGCGTTGAAAATGAAAAAAAAATATCCCTTCGACCAAGCGATCAAAGAGGTTTTATCAGTATGGTTTGGTTATCTCTGATTGCTTACCACATTTTGGAGGCCACTCAATTGTTCATATACTTAAATATTTTAATTAAATGCAAAAAGTATCTTTGTAATTTGAAAATTGGATGATATCCCACTTTATCGCTATACGACATGGAAATTTTGTAAATGATTCATTGACAGATGAAAACTATTTTTTAATCAATGTCGGCATAACATGTATACATTTACATATATATTTTTCAGAATATTTCACTATTGAAGGGCAAGTAACTTTCTTATAGTGCACGCTATACAGATATTTCGGGTGATGATGATAAACTCTTCAAGCGTTCTGAAAATATATGTATGCTAGAGATAACTCTCTATATAGCAAGGTCTAGAAACCCCAGAATATCAGATTTAATTAGCTAAACACGCATACCTACCTACATGCAATTATGCAATTATTTTTGAAAATAATCTGATTTTCTCATGCATTATGGCATTTAATTTTGCTATCATCAAGTAAACTTCATTTGCACTCGAACCAATTGAAATGTCGTTTTCAGTATATTGGTAACATCTTGTTTTCCTAATATATGTAAAAATGCATTTCTACAAGAAGCTGCTTGCTTTCGCCCAACCTCCAATAAAGATTTAGAATTATTACAAAACGCTGTGCGAAGTAGGTACAACATTTCAGCCCCCTAGCTAGTCCAATTAACGAAACTCAAAAATTTTGTATGGAAACACTGCGAAGAACTTGCCCAATTTTATTCACGTATCGCGGTTTTTATTATCTCTGAAAATAACGCTAAACAAAACTGACAACGAATTAACAAGAATTTTGTGACCAGTGCTGTATATGTGTGTGTAATAGATAAATAATTTCAAATGAACAAATAAAAATTTAGAATTTAATTACAAGTTAAAGTACTCTGGGTACAGCACCATTTAAATAACTAAATTCATTTAATATTGAAATTCCAAAGAAATTATTTACATGACACCTGAGATGTCCTCACGAGATTTAATTTTGATAAATCAGAATGGTTTATAGAGGTTTAAAAAGTTGTTACAGGATTTTGAATATAAACTGTGGCCATCTCCTTACACAAATATGTTATTAGTATTTATTGTTTCGAGCAGAATCAGAATTATCAGTTCGAGAAATCACTGCACGTTCTGAGCAAAAGCTCTAAATGATATAAAAAATTATTAGAAATAACGCAAAGATAAATTTATGAAAAAAAATAAAAAATAAACATGACGCTTTTTTTGGCGCATTTTAAGCAAATTAAACCTAAATAATCGTTTTAGATATGTACTTTTGTTAAAACGGACGAAATTAGTGGATCTTTACTCACGTTTTATACGACTTCATGGCATTTGTGTCTATTAAAAAGACTTGTGGAACTATATTGATTTTTAAAGTAGGTCTAGATACAATTACACAAAAATTATATAAAAATTGAAACAACGAAAAAAAAATTGGTCTAAGACGCAATTTTACGATACAATAGAAGAGTGCCCGTATGTAATATCGTATGGTCAACCCTCTGGGTAAGTGTGATTTGTGAAGTGAGTTTCCGCATATATTTCTAAAACGATTCGTCGGACAATAAGAATGGTTATAACTAATTTCATAGGATTTCATATTCTGAAGAACTTTTCAGTACAATGAAAATATCTAGGACTGATCGTTTTTACAGTATACATAAGAAACCAAAATTTTTATATGGCAACACCAAGAAGGAGTTGCCCGATTCATCCCATTTCCGAACTTAGATTTGCATTTTTTTTTTAATTCTGTGTGCTAAATTTCAGCTCTCTATGTCGACGCGTTCTCGAGTTATCGTGAGGAGGCACAGACAGATGGACAGACAGATGTACGAACGGACAGACAGACGTACGGACGGACAGACGTACGGATGGACAAACGGACATGCAAAGATCAAAAGAACTTTTAATATTATGCATGGGTGTCGTCCAACCCATTTTCTTCTACCATCATTATTTTGAGGTGTTACAAACGGAATGACAAACTTAGTATACCTTATAGATTTCATCTACATACGATACAAAACCGTCTAGCACTATAGGCTTCACAGTATAACTAAAACTATAAAAACCTCAATATTTGAATGGCAACACAAAGAGGGAGTTGCCTGATTTAGTCCATCGGGTAACTCCTTCGTAGGGTAGCCACACAAAAATTTAGTTTTTCACTACATATTTAGATACTACCTGAGAACGCGTTAACGTAGAGAGCTCAAATTTTGTGCACAATGTTTTCGTAAAAGTAGTAAATATTATTTCGCAAATAGACTAAATCGGGTAACCTCTTCCTGTTGCTGACTTTTAAAAATTTAGGATTTTTATATATTCAGTGAAAACGATCAGCTCTAGACTGTTTTAATGCCCGAAAAGTTCTTCAGAATATAAAATCCTATAAAATTGGTTATAAGCATTTTTTCTGTCCGACGAATTGTTATAGAAATAAAAACCACTTGCACAGATGGTGGACCATACGAAATTACATACGAGTATTGGAGTATTGGTCTTAGTAGCCCATACACTTATCAATTTATTGCTCAACTTTACATCAACTTTAAGTTGAGGCGATAAATTCATATGTTGAACCCTCAATCTCCGGTTGAGAGTGAAGTTGAGATGTTGATGGGTGTCGGAGATCAACTTGCGGTTGGCATAAACGAATTGATGCGTGTGTGAACATGTTGGTCAACTGTTGGTATGACTTCATTATATTCGAAGCTTTTTGGAGGAGGTTGAGCTTTGAAATTTTAAAAGTTTTGTAAGAGTTTTTTTGTAATTTAATACCAGGCTGTATACATATATCTTTATATTTATTTATATTTGGTTGAGCTGGTTTCAATAAATGCAAATAATTCTGGGAAGAATTCAGAGAGTTATATAAAAGTTTCCCATGTTTACGGAATACGGAAAGTGGGGAATTTTGCAACAAAAATTTGCGAGAATTAGCATATATCGAATTAATAGAAAAATATCGAGAAATTAATGCCCCGGTTGAAAAAAATTGTATATACAAGCGTGTTACTAATCAGCGCACTGCATATAGATGAGAGCTAAGAAAGGTGAGAGATTCGCGGAATACTGGTAGCTCCCCAGACGATGTATGCATTCCTACGCTTTGGTATTTCGAGCTATTACAGTTAACAGCTGAAGATGAAACTAGAAAATTGGAATATGCACATTAACTCCCCCTCCTTTAATGCCTTGTTATATACTATATACCCAGCAGGTTTCTTGAACAATTTTTTCAAGAGATTGTGATTAAATAGCCGCACTAAATCTTCATAGCTTCTTTCATTGTCAAGGAAATGCAGAGTTGCCACTAATTTGGTAATTAACAGTTTCACTAGTGCCAGGAAATGATCAGAAGTTTGACTATCCATTTGTAGCAAATCTATAAAATCACCTGGCTCATTTTCTCTCAAATGCTTTAGCAAATTCATTTCAGAACATTTAACATAATTTTATAAGCACTTTTCAGCCCATGTTCTTTTTCTTTCGTTTTTTATTATAAACTGAAAACAGCATCTTCTTTTTTCTATTCAGTCGCGATGCCATCTTTATTAAAATTTAACAGCAACTGATTTGAGAAGTGTGTGGAGATGCTGTCGAGTTGATCAACCGTTGTGCCAACTTCAAGTTGAGCAACAGATTGATAAGTGTGGTGGCCGCTTTACTATAGGGCGTGGTTGGTGAAGCTTTTAGCTGCCTTTTTATGGTGAACTCTTTCAACTCTCTGTTAAAAAAGGGATGATAATGTCTTCTGTTAGGGGTGAGGGGAGGAGACCTTCAGTCTTCATCAAATGCAATCACCACCCAGAAATACATCTGAAGAGCTTTGTGATTGGCTTAACCATTTAGAAAACTAGGCACCCTAACTAGATAACTCTGGAGAAATACGCAACCATTTTAATTAGATTTTGAAGTGACTTTGGGAATTTTTGAACCAAAAAAGGATACCAAAGATTTGAGAGTCTTGCTTAATAATCGCTGATAATTGCTGATGCTTTAAATTTTGTAAAGAATTGTGTTATTCAGTTCGGCGATCTTTACTGTATGTCCGTTAAGTGTATTTTGGAAACTGCTAGTACAGTTTCATCTACTTGCTAATTTGCTAGATTAGCATTATAAATACCTTCAAGGCATGTATCTACTTTCGTGTGCTTATTGGCGAACCTCGACTTTATTTTCTTTTCTCTACCCTGCACTAACTTTTTCATTAAAATTTCGTTCTCTTTTAACTAACTGTTTGATTGCTCTGATGTACATTGTAAAAAAATCAGCTTTATTACGGTTACTTCTTTTGTTATTATTATGATTTTCTATACTATTATCAGTTCTGAGTAATCAGATCTTTAGTATAGCATTAAATAAACAAATCATATGCTATCCTCATGGGGTAAAGATTTATTTTTTATCTCTCTAAAAAGCCAGAATTGATTTTAAGTCGGCTGTTCTACAATATTATGCGTGGTCTGCATATAAACTTAGCGACCGCTTAAGCGATTGCAATAGTTTACAGTTCGCATATTGATTAAGACATAATTTTGCAATTATATTTAGCTTTTAAATAAATAAATAAATTAATTAATTAAAAACTCCAAACCACTACTAAATTGATTGTTGTCAGGAGATACTCGTGACAAAAGCTTAGTTCTCAAGAACGTCGGAAAAAAAGATCAGCTTATAAATCGGGCACGTCTGTCTTTCAGCATCAATGAAATTAATGCAAATTAGATAAGTTTTGCAAACAACAAAGATATTTAGAAAAAAAAATTTAAGATTTTAAAAATGTTTTACTGTCCAAGCAGTTTTTTAATAAATGGCGTGGAAATTAATGGCTGTACTAGTTAAATTTTAACAATTTTTGATATGTTGGTGTTCAGTCTTCCATACCTATGCACACCTTACATACATTTGTGTTTGTGTACAATTTGGGTTCACCCGCAACCAATGTCAATAAGAGAATAATCACATTTTCCTTAAATCTTTGAATACATGAATTTCAATTCAAATTTTAATATTATTATTACCAAAGAATGAAATTCTTTGTAGTGAAGAAAATCGGAGGAGTTCTATGCCGATGAATCTTATTTGCTTCGACGTACCAAGACCTGATTCTCATGAATACACCTTCATGCAAAGGAAGCTCCTAACAAAGGTAATATATTGTATATGTAGGCTAACCAATCCTCGTACGTATACATTTTCTGTAGATAAAAGTGATGAACTACCCTTTTATCCGTTAGCCTTAGCTACGACAGATGAAAGCTTACTTCGTATTATATGCTGTTGAGTAGACAAATTCCTGAGATTAAAAAAAAAAAACGGAAGTAAATTCACCCACTTTACATATTATGCAACACTGCTGCACATTTGCAGTATCAAAGGAATCAGTTGGCATCCAATTACTTGCCCATGAGTACATCTTCAGTTGTGAAATTGCACAAGAGAATACCTCCAATTTTGAAAATCAAATTTCCTTTGCTTCTGTTCAATAGAACTCATCTGCATCTACACAGCTCAGGAAGTTACCTATTCGCTTGAAATTTCTTTTTTTCTCTATTTTTTTTCTTTTTTCAAAGCAACGTTTCCACCAGGAAATAGCCAATTGAGTAATGAACAAAATATGTGTTCGGATTAAAACTTTTCAAACAGATGTTCCCATCTGTTATTGTTCCTGAATTTCAAAACACTGAACAAATCCAGTGGGAAAATACAGGAGGAAAAAAACGAAAAACTTCCTGAAGTTCATAATTTGTTATTTCAGTCGAGTTATCCCTTCCGATTCCTATGTTGTCGGGAAACTTTTCCAGGAGGGCTGCTGTCGCATATAAAAATAATTTTCACCGGATATCGAAAGTAATGCTTATAAAAGTATCGAAAAGTTGCAAATTTCCACAAAGGAGGGAGCTAACTTTTTCTGGAGTCAAGGAAATTCAATTGATTTTTGATGTGGTAACTTTTAATAATTTCCATTTTCAACTGTGCGTTTCTCTATTTTAGTCGGCTTGAGGGGTTTTCTTTCGCAAGAGATTTTATGAAATTTCGAATTTTTTGATAGCCGGTCGGCTAGGTGCCAATTGTATATACATATGTAAAATTTAGGTAATATTTTTCGTTTTAGAGAATTCTTCTAGGGTAAAAATAACCAATGTAACGATTCACAGCTTGATTATGTGAAGAATGAAGTAAGAAGCCTGTTCCAAGCGCGAGGGGCTTAAAAAGGCCTGTATCTTTGGACTCATATAGTATCTTAGATATAAATAATAAAACTATAAATTCTACTAGACGTACAGATGAGAGGTGAGCTTTAGGGAGGTGTTGGCGGTGTGACTCTGGGCGATAAAAATATTTTATTGAGTTATTGAATACTTTTGAATATTTTGAACCTACAAACACTGTCCCTCCTGATTTTAATTTAAAATTTCCGAGTTTTTACCTATTCTTTCAAATTATTCAATTAATTGGTATCATAAAAGACGGTATCATCACCAGTCTTTCATATCGGATTTTAAGTGCCTAAGGTCTTCAGTTAAAATATGGCTATTGATAAGAAGATGGACGAAATTTGACTACTTTTAGGCGTTTATTAGCATTTATAGCTAGATTTGGTAAAGTAATGGTCCAAAGCTTACTAAAAGAATTGCATTTTAGTGCGGAGTGAGATGGGTATTTTTTATTTCAAGGTTTTGGGATTATTGAATATGAAGTACTGGCATTACTAGCTTTAGGGTGAAAGTTTCGGAAATTAAAATTTGAAGCGCTATATGGAAGGAGCAAAAGATTATCTGCTCTGCAGTGTATCGAGAATAGTCATTATCAATATGCTTTGAAAGTGATAAGGTGTTCAATATATTTTGATTGTTAAATACTTATAATGACTCTGTATCTACGAAAACATTAGTTTTTATCTCTTTCGTACCCACTGCCATTTCGGTGAGTACAATCATTTCTAAAATATTTTCCATTTATTATATGATAGCACTTTCAATCCTTTTATTTATCCTTAGTCGAGCTGAGCTAGGAAAAGTGAGCAGAAATTCGAATTAGTACGTCCCTTAAGTAAATTTAGAATCTTCGTTAAGTTTGAAAGACAGTACAGAGTGCTTTTTACAAAAAGTCCAAAGAAAAATTAAAATTCTCGTGATTTTGAGGACACATTCGACACTTCTACCGAAATTTCGGTATCACTAATATATATCGGTTGCTTCATGCATAAAAAAAAAATAGAAAGGTGAAGATATAGTTTATAATTTTCTCTTTTTACACTAAGTGTAATATAAAAATTTAATTCGTGGCATCTCTTGTTAGAACGTTTCGAATAGATGCAAAGATTGATAAGACATAAATATCTCGAACTTGAGTTGTTTTCTAGCATGTTTACGGCCATTTGTTTTATGTTGAATCTTATAATCCAACAAGGTTCATACTATATTAAAAAGCTTTTATTGTCTGACAGATAGTGTTAGTCTGAAACAGGAGAACTCCATAATGCTAGACAGTAGACATTTTAGTAGGCCTCATTTGACTTGCCCATTAAACTTGAATTGGATTTCACCAGTTTTCATTGTACCATCAGTGTGCTTGCTTCTCTTGTCACAGTCGATTATTGTGCTGCCAGTCACCCCATGACACAATTACAGAGCCCAGATGTCCTTAGAATTATCCCTATTGAGAAAACATAAATCTTTGAAATTGCTTCAAGCCTTACAAGCTATCACACTGGAGAAAGTGAATATTCCGGAAATTTATGCATTTCTTTAATTACTTAAATGTAGAGTCTCAATGGAATTTCGAGAGGAATTGGACAATCTGAACAGGTAATAACAGATTATGGGGATCCTTACTTTCTTCATTTAAATATTTGGAAGATAGTTATGTGATTTTGACTTTACGAATAATAATTTCTGAGTACGTGATAATGACATCTTTTCTCTTAAGGCTATTTGTACGCAGCTATCTAAAAACTAGAGATCTGCTTTGTAGTGGAATTTCAAAAATGCATTAAATCGGGCTATTCCTCTATAGGGTTATTATACACAAATTCCGATTTTTTACATATGATGCGAAATAGTTTCAAAGATCCTTAGTATATAATCCTGTGAATTTGTTATGACATTTTCACCATCCGATGAACCCCTTTCTAAAGAGAAATGTGAAAAATATCGGATCATACGAACTGAACGGATCACGAAATGTGTATTCTTGGGATGTAAACCAAAATAGAGGATGTTTAAAACTGACTTAAGTCTGGTGTCTGACTTAAATTCAACTTAATTTGTTTATACAGTTTGACAGTGTCTTCTTAAAATTTGTATGAATGCCTATTTTATATGAAGATTTAATATATTGAACACATAAACCTGAAATATAAATCAGCAACTGGAGGGCAAAGAAGCTTCTTTAAATAAACAAAATATAGGCAAAAACTTGATGATTCGTCACCAGTTAATAAGCAGTAAGGTACCGGCTCAAATAAAAGAAAAACTCGCTGCATCTTTTGTGCTGAGGCATCTAAGATTTCAAAGCATCTGTGCTCTAGAATTGCGCAGAAGTTTTCCGCAGATCTGTGTTAGCAAAGTAAATACTAGCTATTATTTGGTATATACAGTTTGGAATGCCAAAAATTTACTTAAAATTTGCTTAAAATTTACATAGCGCAATTGCCAATATTTAGGTATGATTTGCATGTTCTCACAGGTTGCAATATTACCAGACGGTGGCAATCTAAAAATATTTGCCAATCATTCTCTCATTGATAAATATTGGTTTGAATTGAGGAAAGTGTTGTTCATGTACATACATATAACTGTTAAATAATTCCTGATTATATATATATAAAAAAAAAACAAAAAAAAATATCATTATGGTTACTATTGTAATGCATTCACAACGTGTCGTGGTACTTATATGTATACGGAAGAATTTAAGAAGGATATTTTTTTTTTCAAAAGCTAACTTTATTTTCAGCACTCAGAAATTGTTATATATCTTCCTTTTACCCTTCTTACCTTTTATTACCTCAAACCTGTTAATACGTTTTCTAGACTTATCCAAGTACATGGAAAATTCATAAATTCATTTGTGATAAGGCATTCGAAGTACTAAAAGTCTTCACTTTCTTCCCGAAAGTTGAATGTTTATCCAGGACCTAAATAAATATAATTCTTTGTGTGCTTGGGAAAAGATAAGAATTTTTCGTTTATGTCCCTGGAGGTAACTAAAATATGTATATACAGCACACGTATGTAATCCTTATACTCAGCACGTGCTAGAGATGCGTATGTCCTTAAGGAAGGGCTATTTAAGTAGGATATATCCGCAAACGTGAAGGTTAGTCAAACAAATTCATTAAAAGTTTCATTTTCCTTCTTGGATAGCTATGAGATGGGTTAGGAACAGAGAAGACGAAATTTTTTGAGATATGAGCCGTGCATCCCCTTAATTCTTTTGTTTTTATTATTATTATCAGGGTCATGTTCCCAAGGATGTTCCTGTAAATATTTTTTCAGAGCAAACAATAAAAGGGATGGATATCAAAAAGCTTTTTGGTCGCTTAAGACTTTATTACTTGAGACCTGTTTTCGTTGTTTGTAGCTTTTAATGCTTGTTGATGCAAACCAAAACAAGAAGAACATCAAAATATATGAAATCATATGGGAAGGCGAGAGGATATTATCTTTCATGGGATTTTTTTTTTTTTTATTTTAAACAACAAAATCATCTTGTATAAAGAAAAGATTTTATTTCCATTGTAGAAATTTGATTTTTAAATAAAACAAAAAATGCTTAACGTATCCGCTCAAGGCGGTACATGGCAGGAATTTCCTCGTTCGTTATCGTATAATGTCAATGGGCTTATATTACTATACTACAAGAGTGGATCGTAAAACGGAGTGTTTTTAAATAAGTGTGTTTTTTTAAAGGTGAAAATCTTCCGAAAAAGTTGTCTAATAATGTGACTCTATTTTGCAGAAATTTAAGATTCGTTCCATATGGAAAGTAACTGATTGGAGACTTCTCTTGTTTTCGGTTTTGCTCTTTATAATTTATACAATGTGAAGCCTTTACGTTTCAAGTACTCTTTAGATTCTAAGGTAATAGTACAAACTATAGCTACTATTAAATTGAGGATATCATCAATATAATATACGTGGAGCCTCTATAACTCAAATCGTCACTGAACCAACAAAATATGTTCGACTTATAGAAAGTTGGTCTTATGTACTGCGCTCATTTATATATGTCAGTTTAACTAAAACGAGTAGTAAATTTGGTAGTCTTTTTACATATTATTCATTAGAACCTTAGAAGAATCTTGAGTAATCGATTGACTACCTTTTACGCATTACGGTGGTATGTTCGATGGAAATTAAATTATTATAAATTCAGTTACTTGTGCCTTCAGTCTTCTCAAGAAAGGACCTCTTAATATTCAGAACCGGGTTTACTAATTCTTTCGATGGATGACTAACTGGTGAGCTGTCGCATTCATAATCACCGTTGTTGTTTTAATATTGACCGACCGCAGTTTCTGTGTGATTAAGGAAACTTTCATCAGTAGAAATAAAAGTGACCACTTCATGACCTACGTCGATCTAATACTTTACAATTAAGTCTAGAAGACCAGGCGCTACTGCAGACTGAATGAAAGTATTGAAGACTTCGTTAATATTGTCATCTATCGTGCATTTTAGTTTCCATATATACGGGCTTCCTTTTAAACAAACTATGCTGGCTATTTTCATCGATGTAGATGGTGCTTCCAGTAATATACTTCTACATAAATTTACTGAAATGCTAACAAAACATTGAGTAAACCTCTTAAGAAATGGATCGTACATATAATAGAACTGTCTTTGCCGGTATAGGTGCTCATTATGGATGATCTCTTGCTAACACTCACCCGGGAAGGCTATAAGACTGTATGCTACGTAGACGAGCTGGTGATCATATTACCTGTAGGGGGTAGTTATGAAGTTATCGCAAAGAGTT
Source organism: Dioctria linearis (assembly GCA_963930735.1). Taxonomy (NCBI): domain Eukaryota; kingdom Metazoa; phylum Arthropoda; class Insecta; order Diptera; family Asilidae; genus Dioctria; species Dioctria linearis. The sequence continues at coordinate 308,556,749 of OZ005741.1, forward strand.
GCAGAGAAATGTTGAAAAAGTGAGGACTCAAACCAGGAATGATCCTATCGATATACACTAGCGTTGACACATGCTAACTAATGGCTTTGTGTTATAGGGGAAAGCAATGCCTTTTCCTAATCATTGTAAGATATTGGAAAAATTTCAAAGACTGTGCATCCTTACTGTAAGTGACGCACTCAAATCAACTACCCCTCTTAAGATTATCCATATTATACATCCCGTGAAAATTTATATAAGAAATGAGGTTTGAATTGTAGCGCTGAAACCGCATCTCAATCAGAGCTGGATTCAGACTGGAACAAGACTTCTTTACGAATCCATCTTTGAACTTGTGCAGTCAATTGCACCTGGCATTGACCGACCTCGAGAGTATGCTAAAAGGAAATTTCAAAAAAATTCCATCTAGACCAGGATGGGAATCACACAATGTGCTTGTGCTTCATTCATTTACAAACCCTACTACCTACGAAGATGGTTCCAAATCTGAAGAAAAGCCGGGAGCAGACGTTTTCTGCGAGGGGCCTCATGTTGAAATTGCGCTACACCTTGAAAACCATATGACGGGTTTGTAAGTGGAATTCAAGGCCATTCTTGAGGCAGAAATGTGTCTCCTCAACTCAGGCACTGAGAACAAGAAGCTTGCCATCTGCTCGGATAGCCATGTAACTGTCAAGGGCTTGTCAAAGCCCTTTACGATTTCCAAACAAATACTGGAGTGTAAAACCACCCTGAATTCTCTTTCTTGGTATAGTAATGGGGTACTCGTTATATGGATACCAGGTCACAGCGATATTAGCAGAAAAGAAAAGGCGGACAAGCGTAACTGGCTTGGTGTAGCCTTGGTGGCATCCCCCCTCCACAATCGGTATTGCACCAAAATACCTCTAACATATTAGCTAAGGTCAACTGCCAACATAGTCGTCTTTGGTTAGAGAACCCCTCGGGGATAAACTTTTACCAAACTTAACTGAAATCTAATGAAACTTAATAAGTCTACACTGAGAAACCTATTGTGTATTCTTCCAGGACATTCATTTCTCAGGGGGTCATCCATATTCCGTCAAGTAAGAAAACAGGAACATTTTGATGTTAGATAGAATGGATTTCCAGATGACGAAGACAATTCACTTTTACATTCAATTCGAGTTATAGAGGTTCTACGTTTGGAAGGAGAGACCCGACTTAAGTTGTTCGGGTTGAAGAGTGTAAAAATATGAAAAACATAATGAAAAATTTTGACTTCCCAAAAACGAATTCGAATTATAAAAAATTCGACTTACAGAGCTCGAGTTATAGAGGTTACACTGTAATTGGTATAAATTTTGTTGATGTTGCCCAAAATAAATATGCATGTAATTTATATAATTAACTGTAATTAATTATTATATTTAGGGCGTATCAAAAGATTTATTTCATTCCAATACATTAAACATAATTTGAAACCGCTTTTAATTGAAATGGGTTTTCTGGACCAAAGGTTTGATCGATATAAAAGAGAAATTTCAATTTAAGTCATTATTATTATGCACACACGCCAGTTTTTCCGACGATATCCTCTGAAAGGTCATTCACTTAAATTTACCACCCTATTAAACAGCGGTTTTTTTTTCAGCCGAAAAGGAATTTTTCATTTCCGTAGATTTTAATCTGTGGAAATCGACCACAATGGGCGCATGGGTTAAATCGATCCTTTTCCCTTTCATGGCTTTTATACATTTAAATGTTAAATCGAGTCCTCATAGTCAGAAACATATTTCTAATGCGGTAATCCCAATGGTTCTACGTTATATATACCTACATATGTGCTCTCCATGTTAATTTTTACTTGTGTGTGCTGTACCTAAATATAACTACAGTTACACAAACAAACAAAAAATCCTCGAATAGGATAGATCTGCCAAGGTTGACAATATGGTGAAAATAACCATGGGAAAAAGGATTTTCTCTTTATACTAATGGTGCGCGAAATAAATATCAAAATGAAAATTTTTATTTACCTACAAATTCATGTTTATATACATATGTATGTAGATATGAATATACATTATGATATATGATGTGCCTTGCCGGACGCTTTTTCGGTGCATTTTGTAGAAAATTCCGGGGCAGATTATATAAAAAATGGTGAGTGATGTAATCCTCGATTTTTCTGTGTTCTAAAATTGTGTAGTTCTGTGCAGTTCTTGTCTCTATGCGATTGCTTTTGGCCTACTTCTCTGTTTTTGAACTCAACATGTGTTTTTCTGGTAGTAAAAATTCTCTCCGAAATTTTTCATATCCATGAAACTGGTGCAGCTAACAGAATTTCAAGAGATTTTATCTGTTTTCTGCATACATTTTTGTAATTTAAACATTCACTGGACCATGGAAAATATGACGGCGCAACGGCATAAAAGCAAGACAGACTGGGACAGTGAGTACAAGTTTTTGTATGTTGGTTGAAGGAAAATCTACTTTTGGTGTGTCAAAAGTTGTTGGTAGTTGTTGGTGTAATATATATAATATGTATATCATATGTACATGCACACAATTAAATTGAATTTCAAGTGAAAATAAATGGAAAAACAGACACAAGAGGTTTTTGGGAAGTTATTGGAAAGTTCTTGTGAAAAGTTGTGAGAGAAGGGGATGAAATTAAAACCTTTGGAGCTATTCTTTTAGAAATATCAAATCTATTGAAATGTTATCATATCCAGGATAAGTATCTATTGTAAAAAAAAAATAATTCAAAATTGTACGGCATACATTCAAGTATAACAAAAGCTATTAGAAACAAAATCATTTCACATCAAATCTGATAAAAACTTTTAACCCTTTATTACTACCCAAGGTCTAAAACAACCCCAAAAATTATTTATTTATGTTTTTCTCTAAAAACCATTGAAAATTAAAAGTGTACTAAGAATAACTGAAATTCATTCGGCGCCAATATAAAAAAATTCGGTGCTATTATCTGAAAAATATAAAGGGGCTGGTGCCGTTCATAACCCAGGATAATGATAGCGTGAATGGAAAATTCCGGATTTTTTTTCAGGCAAAATTAACAAAGCTCAATACGTAAGGTGAAGGAAAAGTTTGCAATGTTTTTTGCAATTTTTACAAATTTGTAGTATCTAGTATTATCTAAACCAAAGGTAGTGTGGACACTTTTGACCAAGTTGTGTCACAGATATAGTGTGTCAAGAAAGATACGGCAGTGGCCAATGTGTGTGTTTTATGGCCTATTAAATGCTGTAGGCATAAGCTCGTTTATACCTTTACGTCTTTCAAACGCAAGGAACAAAGAATCTGATGAAAAAATGCGCGGTTTAAAAAAAAAATTAGCATTAAGCCTTCTTCGAAAAACGTATTTTGAGTAACATTTTGAAAGCTGCACTTTATCTATTTACCTTAAGGACGGAATTACCGGAATAATTGAAAAAAGGAAAAACTTGTTGAGTAATTGAAAGCTCCCCAAAGAAAAAGTACAAGGTGCGCTTCCTGTCCACGATAAAAAAATTTAACTCACAATGTGACAACTGCCAGCGATACATCTGTTCAATACATTATAACAAATGTGTTTTAACTGTCTTCATAAATAGAATAAAATGCATAATTAGATGGAATATTTACTATTATTCCTAAATTATTAAAACTTTCATACTTGAAAAAAACTTTTCAATTTTCTAGTAAATTTGGCTATTTTCAGAGTGGGGTTATTCTCGACCCCAGGGTTGAAAATATGCGTAGTAATTTCGTCAAATAACACAATTTAATATAACAGTTCCCAGGGAAGTTCGTCTTTGTCAAGTATCAAATGTGAAGAAAAAGTCCGTGTAAGTTATATTATGTGTTATTATTAAAACTGGCGAGAATGTGGATATTATTTTACTGGCAGGGGGACTCCTTTTATCATCTAAGATTGGCCTGACGAGGTTACCTGCAATCAAATAATACCTACTGTGGGAATGCAGGGAAAAAATATCATCCGAAATACGTCCTAATTCAGCCGTCGCTGTATATTTACGTTATTCAAATCAGACACGATACTGATTCGGTAGTATGGATCCTATCTGAGCATGCTACATTTCTCGCTGCTGGATACTCTTTTCAAGGAAATTAAATATGTAAAGGGTAGAAAAATCAATAGAATAGAGAAATTTGACGTTATTGATGCCACATAGGTACTGAGAATAGTCTCATGCATCAATTCAGAAAAGAAGATCGTAAAATTTGTTAAGAATTTATATATAGTGTTGTGTAAAATGTTCTATTCATTATTTCTTGAATAACATGACGTAAACTAAAGACCCTTGCAATTATTTAAAACATTCACTGAATTTTATCATTAAACAATTACCACACTGAATATTTGAATTTGCATTTCGAAATTACTATATTGTGAACATGAACTTTTAAACTTTACTCTAACTAAAGTGTCGAACTGTCATTTAGCCACACATGACTTAGATATATATTTTTTTTATTTCGTATGGTTTCCTAGTCTGCAGTAGGAGATATACCTTAAGTGTCATATTTTTTTGCAAGAAAATAAAAAAAATAAATAATAAAATAGTAAAAAAAAAGCAAAGAAGATAGTGAATTAAAATGCAAACAAAACAAAAATTTAATAATTAAAAGATTGAATGAAGTAAAGATGTAAATAAAGTGCTGGAATAGAGCAGATATGTTTTTTACTAACAGGTGCAGTTGATTGAGTAATTCTAAAATGAAAATAATTCGAATGTAATGTTAAAAGAAAGAAAAAGACTTTCCAAGTATAGCAAAAAAAAAGCCAAAAACTAGAAAAAAAATTTAAAAAGGGCTCTGAGTAAAACCTCCAATTTTTTTGCGACACGATATACGATGAGCCACTGACCCCATTTTATCAATTGCATATTTAACATTTTTGGCATATATGTATGTATATATGTTATTGATTTTATTTTTTTATTATTTATACCTATAGTTTCATATGCACATACAGGTAATCCACACGAAACCGATCAAAAAGGACTTTTTATTGGATCCGACCAAATCAGATTTGGATGAAACTTTCAGTGTTTTTATGGAATAAAGAAATAGCTCACCCATATTTTTTGTTTCGCTCTACTAAGCCCCATCACCACCAAATAAAAACGTAGGTCCTCAGTATAAAAAAAAACACTACATAGCCTTGAGTGCAGTTCTCTCATAAGAAATCATATTTCCAAAACGAAGCCGAACACCATCACAATTTTTTGTACATTGATTGATAAGGCTTATATATAGCCTCAAATCTAAAAATAAAATAAAAAAATATAAAGAAAAAATATTCTGGATATTCTTAATAGTAAATAATTGTATTTTGTTGAAAAAAATTCTATTATTAACAAAAATTGTTTTCGTTCGTCGTTGCTATAGTTCTTATGCAAAACAGAAAAGACCAAGATTCATTTGGCATTTGAATCAGAAAAATTGGTTACTCCGTTCTCGACATATGATTTTTTGAAGATGATGTTTCTTCGTAAAATCTCGAAATTTCTAACCGACTAGAAACCGGAAGAGGAGGGGGGGGGGGGTAGAGCGTTGTAGGGGAAGCAAAACAACAGGAGTGTGCTAATTCCTATTCCATATTTCGTGTGGAATCGCTGTATATATAAATATACAGATATCGAAATTCTTTCATGATACTTCTCGTCTAGTCTTTCTTAATATGTGTTATATTAGTCAAAATTGTTTTTATTTATTTATAGCAAGAAAAATCACGTGGGGTGCAACTTCAAATTTCATCTAATCAAAAGACCTTCCCGGCTCCTGAGAAAGCAAGCATGTGTTTAGGATATGTAGGAAGATTTTACTATAGAAAAGAAATAAAAGAAGACCAGATTTCATCTTTGATACCATCTTTATCTTCGAAACGCGCTAGCAACTATAAAGTGATATAACAGCTCAAGTAAGTATAATAAAAAAAATAAGCGAAATAAAACTAAAATGCCGCATTTTTGATGGCAATACAATTCTATTCTTTGCTATAATAAGTAACATTCGTAGAGTAACATTAGGCTTAGAACTATTCACCAGTGCTCTCGCTAAGGCTTATTACTTCAAAATATTGTATTATGCCATATCGTTTACTTCTTGAACATATGTACCTACATACGTGAACAGGGGCGTATTTGATAACTTGGCTACGGTAGGCCTATGAAAGATTACCGCCCCCCTACTCCATGTAAAACACGAAAAATTCAATGATCTATATCTATAAGAATTAAATTGAAGTATAAAACAACCATTACTCCTCTTCTTCACCATGTACGAAAACTAATACTAGTGGTAGCGAAAATTACAAATAATAATAATAATAATATATGTAGTCTAAAATGATACGCTTGAACTTGGAGTAAACTAGTAAGCAAAGATCCAGTTCGATGATCCAAACTTTTAATAATCGTAATCTTCATACGGGTAATTTTTTTTTTGTGGGGATTTCCGTATACTCGGCCTATAGGGAAATCCGCCCCTGTACGTGAAGTAATTGTAATAAAAATCGAAGTGGATGTGCATCTTCTTTTACATTTGAATGGCAAGAACACCACAATTATAGTTAAAATGATCTTCCAACATATTACTGATAAAGTTGCAAAAACAGTTTTTAGTAGTCGGTGAAGCTTCTTACCAAGGGGAATAAACAAATCCAGTGGCGTAGACAAATAAAAGTCTTCTTAATATTTACCGGTCTAAATCGGATTAGTAGTCGTCTTTTTCGACAGATTATCAGTGATGGCCACAACTTTGTAGGAAAGACTCAGCCAGACGTCTGTTTTACAACTAGTCCACCCGAATGGCAATCTTCACTTTATCTTGTGGTTATTTCCATTTGCAATGCCTACCATAATAGAAAATTCATGACTGATGCATTTCCAAAGATTGAGATGTGTTTGGGAATATTGCAACGAAATCACAAAGAGAAAAAGTACTTAGATGATAAATTGACCGTAATGTACTTACATACTGATAAATTATTGGTAAAAACAAAAAAAGGACTAAACTTTTAAAATAAACTCTGGAAGTCTATCATTCGCACTGTCAACCTTAGTACAAAATTAAAGATAGCGTGCAGGCACATAGTTGAATACAGAATTCTTGTACCACCACCGCATCAGCAAATTTCCGAAAAGCGAGTATGCACGTGGAGCCAATGAGAAATCGTGTCAAACTAAGGATCATCGGGTTTAGTTCGTATTCGGTTCTAATGTTCTCAGATTCCATAGTCTAGATCATATCCTTATCATAGTTGAATCATTCCAATTCCAAGGTACCATTTCATCGTTTGTAATGCTTTCTCGTAATTATTAGTTGCATCCCAAAAATTGTTTATTTTTCTAGGTACTTATAACAACAACAGCAACGCATTGATTATTTTTCACGAACTCATTTTAAATATTTCCTGTAATTTACTGCGCAGCGCTCCGAGCCGCCTCACCGTAGTAGAAGTTTTGGTTCTCAGTTCAATTTCCATAGAACTAAACTAGTTCAAGACAATTTGCAAACTTTATGTGTAAATATTGGAAAAGTTATACAAAAGTGGTGGCCACGTCAAACTTTACCCTTTATTTATAATTTTTCTTCCATTTCATAGTCATACCACCTATAGGAGTGGTATATAAAATCATAACTGGACAAAAAACAAAATAAAAATAATAACCAGAAGAAATATGGTGTGTGAGTGATGGAGTCCTTAGAGAAAGAAACACATTCTTTCCCGAGTTATTATTTTCGTGCTGTTCATGTTCAACTTTTCTATTTGTGCGCTAATAGCTATTTGAGGACATAGAAACTGAGAAATGATTGTAAATGAAGCGACATCTACTTTATTTTCTTCGATCACAGTAGGTAGTAGGTAGTAGTAGGTACCTACTACGTATACGTAATAGAGTTAAAGAAGTCACGAAAAATCGATTAGATGGCAGAAATCGAGGTCCTTGAGGGTCATGAATTAACAAAAGTTACAAGTCACGCAATCAGGGCAAGCCCATTGTAAAATAAATAGCTCCCCAAAGAGGCATGGCTACAATAATAATTTTCCCTCGTTTTTATTAGTTCGTTTCCAAAATCTGTTCAGACCAACCTACTTTAGATTTACACAGAAATATTGTAGAAATAATTTTAAAGATTTTCCTATATCATCACGATTTCGAAACTATCCAAGAAGTTTGTGTGTTCGCGACCCATTTGACATGAAAATGGAATGTTTTTCGCCAAAACTTTGTCAGATGGTTATGCTCTTGCCAGATGGGTCCATAATTTAAATCTGATACGAGATTTCCGAGGCTAGTGAAACATGAATCTAGTACCACCAGCAACATAGCCAAACTGGACCGACCGACATACATAAATAAGTTGATTTATTTCTCTTCCATGAGCGATTTTGTTTTTTTCATCTTTCCGGAAAACATATTTGGGCCATGTAATCACTTCTTGTGACAGGAAAATTTTAGCCGCAAGTGTTTTAAATTGTCTTGTCCTCGGATGGGTAAAAAAAGAAAAAAAGAAAAAAAAAATTGAAAACAAGGCACAATGTATAGGGAAGTAATTTTGTGCGACATTAAAAGTTTTTATTTTTATTTTTGCTTGTAGAGAAAATCCCCTTACGATTTAGGGACATTTTTTATTCATGGCAATGAAAATCAGAACATGTCGGTTCGGTACATATGATGATGCTGCTGCTGGTGCTGGTGTTACTGAATATATCGGTTTGCCTTCATCTCTCCCCAATCATAAAATTACAAGAATCGTATATGTACGCCGTAGTTCCTACTATGTATATATAGTCAAATATCTAGCACCATTTAAGCTTTAGAAGGCATGACATGTACACAACACTGTCTATCTTTATATAGAAATACTTAATTTACATACCTACTACATATACTTTAAGGGAAGCTCTTCGATATCATCGGCATCATTGAAAGTTGAAATCTGATTTTTTATACTGACTATCTACGCATCTTTGTAGGGCTCGTTGAGTACTGACTTTGCAATCACTTCGTCGTTGTCGTCGTCGGCTGTGTTGTGTCATTCAGAAAATCTTTAAAGCATTCCGTAATTTTCAATACACTACATTATGGAGAAAGTATAATGATTGAGAGTGACAAGTATGAAAGACGCCCTATCCCTTCATAGAAGAGTGAATTTCATGAGATTTCACATTCGAAAGTGTGATGTGACATGTACGAGTGATACCTACTTCTGAAAATGTTTTATGAAAAGTAGCAAGAATGATTTGAATGGGTTACGGAAATTTCGAGTGGGAACTTAATATGATGAAGAAGACGTTTTACGAAGTTTATTTTATGAAAGGGCTTGTTGTAAGGAGAACAACCCTTTAAGAAATTTATTCAGCTTAAATGTAATTGTAATTTTGATTTTGGAAAAAATGGCTCAACAATTTTGAAGTTTTTATCGTTGTTTTAAAATTGTTAGTTGCGCGATTTTTGTGATTTCAACGATTGCAACCCGGCACATATACAATTGGCACTATGTTTCTTCTCCAATTGCTTTTGTCTCCAGTGTCATTGAAATCGCTTATGTAGTTGTAGTGTGAGTTTCAGCGATCTGACTTTTTCGAGCGATCATTTAATTAAAAATTGAATTATTTATACTGGAGAAAAAGGATGCGGGATATTTGATTGAGTGCATTCGTGAAAGAAGAACTTTGTGGGGGTAGGAAGTCCAAGTGATAGGTACCACAAGAGCGTGGATCCAGTTTGTTGCTCAGTTGGTGGTCAAATTTTTGTGAAAGTTATTTTATCTTCGAAGCCCGTCGTGGGCTTGTGATTTGTGTGTGTATGTATCTAAAAAAAAAGTCCACGGTTTCAATCTGTAAAGAAGCGATAGAATCAGGGACCGAAACCCCTGGTTTTTCAGAAGAAAAATTTGGTTAATTTCGAGACTAATTTACTTTGTTCTCGATTATTTTGGTCATTGGTTAAGCTTTTTCCAAATTCTAACCAATTAAAATGGTCAACATATTAATAGTTATTTGCAAAGAGTTACTTTTCACCAAATGATTCGGCCGATATCTCGAACCGTTCTCAAGGACGCAGTGTATTACAAACATTATAAAAATAAAAATTAAAAAACCAAAATCTACTTACGGATTGAAAATAGTTAAATATTTATTTGCATTTTATGCAGTGCTAACTAACAATGCTATGAAAATATGGACATTTATCTGCTAAAAGTTACTTTAAATACATTTCAGGTAATTTAAGTTTTAATTTAGTTTTATTAACAAAATATGCTCTAAAGGTACACTTGACAAATTGGTTCGCTGGAATTGCTGGATGTTTGTTTTTTTTTAATTATTAAAATGAATTCCCGCAAGCATCTTTTCACAGGTTTAGCACGAACTTTTGTTTTTTACCGAATCAAAAGTGAATGCACTGCGAACATTTAATAGCCAATTTCGACTAATTTTATGAACTTTTCGGTGAATGTACATACTACATAGCAAACTATAGTGAACAGAAGCACAACAAGCATAGAACAAGCAATATCCGATTCATATATTGTAACGCGGCGAATTACCCAACTACAGGCCTGGCAGCCCGCATGAATAAATTTAGAATCTGCGCGCGCGCGTGTAAAGCTGAGAGCCAACATAAGGTCAACGACCCGGAACAACGGACAAGCTCCGAACGGTCACCTGAAGGAGAAATTTTAGCCAGTCAGCCAGCACTGGAAAACGGCCTAGTGCAAGTCAAATACTAGAAAAAGAAAAGCCCTTTGCGCAAAATTTAAATTTAAAAATTGTAAAAAAAAAACCGAATATAATGTCGATTTCCATTGATATTTTAAGAAAAGTGCACGTCAATCAGTAAAAAACGAGTTCAATGGAACAACTTTTGACGCGATGAGAATGCAATAGTAGCTCATATCCGTGTAATTTGTCAGATTGAAATTTTCTGGAAAAAAAAACATCACGAATAACATAAATATTATGAAAGTTGTAATTTAAAAGATTATGGCGTGATTGCGTATGAATTTGGTAGAGTAATAGTTGGAGATTGATATGTAATGCTCAATGACATTCAGTTGCGAAATTTCTCATGTGGATGTATGCATTCTTCGGTGTAACACTGGCGATTTTTCCGGTGTAGCACCAGACTCATTTGACGTACACTTTTTCTAGCAGTGCAGGTCAATAGAACAATTTCGGTGTAACACTGCAAGAAAAGTGTAACACTTCTGCTAGAAAATATGATCAATGGAAATCGGTATCAGTTGATTTGTGAATTAAAGTTGAAATAAATCGAATTTGTTTATTGACACGCAAGTCTTGTAGTGGAGAGAATTGTTCTCGCCAGTGGGATGTTCGCTTCCTTCTTCTTGTACCTCATACAACCTTACTTGCCTGAAAATCTAAAAAACACAAGCTACGCGGAAAAAACGATTCACGTACAACGAAACGCAATTCAAATAGTCTTTTACATAAAACAGCTGTGAGATGGCATCCAGATTTCGAACTTCGAACATAACTTTCAGTGATACTCTTTCGTGGCGGCAGTGGCGGTTACCGGTATAACAGACAAAGTTTTCCCTTGGTGCGCTTATAACTAGTACGGAACATCAAGTGGGTTCTTCACCTAGGTGCAACAGAGTCGACACCCTTTTGCAAGCTCATGCTGGAAGCTTCAATATAGACTAAACGATCAGATTGAGACAAGGCGATATCTAGTCGTTAAGTGCCCGAAAGCTGGTCGTAAATAATTAATTGCGCCTCCATCTCCGCTCGGCCAGGGCCATTAATTATCTTTTACCTCTGATAAACCAAAGCGTTACAATATTAAACGAAAAAAAGAAATACTGTATCAACTTGTGCGTACATTTCCTGAAATTCTAATTCAGAAGTAGTTTTCTTAGAGGACATCATTCGCAAATGATAATATGTTTTGGAGTTGATCGCCAATTAAATCAAGCAATTTTATTGGTTAGTCGAGATAGTTCAATCTTATTTATTTGTATCTCGATTAAAGATATTTTAGTTGTTTTCTATCTATTATAAGAGATTTGGGCAAATTTTTAATAGTTAGAGCCATTTGATACGAAGACGTGCTACAGAACAGGACGCGCTGCAGAACAAGACGCACGATTAAAATTTGCTGTCGCAAGCGACTGCTTTGTCGCAAAATCGCAAAATTAAAATTGATGCGCAACTGTTATTTTAATATAGAAACAGAGAAATTTGTACTAAAAAATTAATACTACTATTTTAATTAGGTGAAAAAATTCGTTGAAAGATCTTATGGACATTAGAAAATAGGTTTTAAATTTATTCTCATCTTGAAGAACGTGTCCGAAGATGGTGTGAAATCCTCCTTTTAAAATACGGGCAGTTAGTAAAAGATTTGAAAATATTTTGTGAAACTCCTCATCTTCTTCTCTCTTTTTTTATATAGTGAATTAACCCAATTCTTGTTCCTCCTTTGACGCTGCAAATTTCCAAAAATCTGTACTCCAAATGTGGATTCAGTTTTACTAAAACTGTGCAAAAACTAATCAAAAATTGGCTTTGCAATATTCGTAATCGCTAAAGTCGCCAATAGTGGCACCATCTATCGCATGTTATGGAGCGAAATGTAACCACAGCCCACGGAAGGGAAGCCATTATAAATACTTTCGGCCGTTAGTGGACGAATTTCAAATAAACACATATTATGAAAATATTTCACTGTGTACAATTCATGTTTTATTATTTGACTGAGTTAACGATTTCTTGCTGACTTGAAATACCTGGTGTTGATTTTGTACTACTTAATGTCGTTATTCGCGGGCTCTTTCTTATTATATGTTTGTTCATTGTAGAAACTTGCAAGTACATGTGGGCAACTGGTCAAATTACAAAGTATGTATAGCATATGTTTTTATTATGATACAGTTATGAAGGGCTGCCCCTTAACATAACATGTTGCCTACCTTTAAATAAAAAAAAAAAAAAACATCAGGTCCTTTATCCGCAACAAAATTTTGTTTTATTTAGTTCAATTAAATAATGATAAATCGCCATGAGAACCTGCTGCAGGTTTCTATATTACAGTCCAAACAGTTTCTTACACTTGCAGCCGTACTACTATGATAAACTACATGAATTTTATAGTATTGGGGCACACTAGTTCGTTCATATATATGCTCAAGATAACAGGCTAGCACCACACGGCTGTTAAGCATACTAACTTGAGATGCAGCGTGTGTGTCACATGGTAGCCAACGTTTGTAGTTATCACAGGAAAAGTTTTCACTTACAACACCTTTGCTATTTTCGATTAAACACCCACATTATTACATTTCGATGGAATTAGACAAATATGAATCATCGAGAAATATTCTCAGTTTTTACATATAACAAAAAATGTTTTAGATTAGCCATTCAATGGCCACCACTTTCCCTTATACTTAGTTTATACAATAATCCCACTCATCCTAAGAAGAGCAGTAATTTTTTGGATAAATTTTTCTCGAAGTAGGCAGATCTTAGAAAGTATGAGCGAAAGGCCTGGAAACTACATGGTGCAATGGCCATTCGCATAGATCGTGATCCATGTTCCATTCTCTTTTAACATACATAGAGCAATGTGTAATATGCCAATCGATACATGTGTTTGTTCAGTTACTATGTTCGGTTAAGACTGCTGTAATTATTCTTAGTTGATTGCCAGGCAGCCTTAAAAGATCCTGGCTCTTATTTGGTAAAGGTTCTTTAATGAGTCTTTTGTCTTGTCTGGGCCTGTCATTGAAGTCCATCTCTGTTTCATTTATTTGCGAATCTAGTTTTGTATGGTAAATTTTGCATTATTAGAGAGGAGTTGCCGCAAAATTGTTCCGGTTCGATGAGGGGCATGGATGCATTTTTTTTTAGAAATGTGGTTGCGTTGTCATTCTCATCAATTCCCAAGTGTTTTGGTACCCATTGAAGAGTAAGATCACCTGAGGTTTTCGTATCTACATCTGGTAATGGATTAATATATATCTCTGCCAAAAATATTGAGGCGCTTTTTCTAGGCTTTAATAGACTCTTGGCTTTACACCATATATTCCTGCTTCTACTACTTTCTCGGTTTTAAAACCGTCGATGTACCTGATTTGGAGTTCACTTACTAGATTTGTATGTATTTCCTGCCTATTTGGTATCTTTATCTTTAATGGCAGATGGCGGTTATATTTAACTACCTTTCAATTCAATATATTCATCTGCCAGGCCTCTGTATTATATTAACCTAACATCTTTTTCAACAATTTTGCTGAGTGTCGGTAGATTTAATAGTGTTTCTAGAGAGCTGTTAAATATTGTGCACATTGCCCCAGTTACACATAGAGAAGACATCCTTTGGGGCCCATTCAGCTTCCTGATGGTTGTAGTTTGTGTACACAGCAGGCTGTATCATCATAGGTGATCATGGGTCTGACAACTGATTTGTAAAGCCCAAATCATTATGTTTGGCTTGAGGCTTCATTTTGTGCCAACCAATTTCCCCTACAGTTCCACAGGGTGAGTGTATTTTTGTGAAATTTCTTATCGATATGTTTATTCAAATTGAGCTTATCCCGAGATATTTAGCTTTTATGGAAATTGTGACCTCCTAACCAAAGAGGATAGGACTAGTTATTTTCGATCTTCTGGTGAATTGAACAAAACTTAGTGCCTGTCGAAACTTTCTAGAAAGCAAATGCACATATTTACCTTTCATAGTGATTACAAGCCTAACCTTGTGGTTCAATACTTCGATTACTTGGTTGAACTAAAAGGTCGTCAACTACCATGGGCCATAGTGGTGGAGACAGTACCTACTCCTCCTTATGGCAACATCTGATGGTGTGAATTATCTTGACTTAAGTAGGTACTAAATAATATAGTTTTCAACTGTTGTACAAAATTTAAATGACATCGATTGAAAGAAAATAGGAAAATTTCGTGGCATCGATTTTCAAAACCATGTGTTGAGAAAAACGTATTTAATGTTTAATTCAATTAATTGTGTACACTGTTGGCACTTAGTGGAAATACTTTGTGTTTAACATTTTGCTAAAGAAAGAAAAATACTTGTTTCATTTATCATATTATTTAAACAAATTTAGAAAAAACTTTGCACAGAAGCCGACGCGTTTCGTTTAGCTAGGACATTATTTAAGGCTATACTGAGTGTACTGGCTTACATACATACAAACAATTCTAAAATAATTAATTTATACAGAAAAAATAAATGATCAAACAGAGAGGCTTCATATAAATTGTGGGTTAGGGAGGGGGGCTTCTATCAGTGAAATCTAATTTGTCATTAACTAAAAAAACAATCATCGTCCTTCGCTTTTCTGATTTCTGGGATTTCATATTTGTCCAGCGTTGGATTAGAATTTAACCTATGTAAAATTTCTAGGACAGTTATAGAACAACTGTGTCCTGTTTCCTTTAAATGTTTTGATAGGCCCGAAGCAGGGTTAGCGGACTTAGAT
Source organism: Dioctria linearis (assembly GCA_963930735.1). Taxonomy (NCBI): domain Eukaryota; kingdom Metazoa; phylum Arthropoda; class Insecta; order Diptera; family Asilidae; genus Dioctria; species Dioctria linearis. The sequence goes on from OZ005741.1 coordinate 308,572,223, forward strand.
GATCTAATATGTTCACTGAATCGGCTACTTTTCTTTTTTTATTTTGTGAGTAGAGTAACTTACATAAACAATTAAAACAAAGAAATTGAAGGATAATTTCAGGTAGGTAAAAACCGGTTTGAGGTACGTATAAATGCCTATAGCTTTGGAATTTCTGCGAATTTATGAAAAAGAACAAAATTTAACCTAATAAACAACAGATGAATCTATAATAAAATAGGACATTTTTGAAAAAAAAAACAATTTTTCTCGACTGCTTAGGTAGATACAACCCCTTCATGTTGTACCGAACGAATAATCGAATCATACCCTATAAACGCAATTCATTTGATATTCCCCTTTACCAGTATTAATGGACTAATAAAAAATTCTTTATTAAGTTATTATAATAAATTTACTATGAGGTGATAATAATTACCAATAAATAAGCTTCTATAAAACAAAATCTTCGCAAACTACTAATCTCTCACCAATAATTATTTATGGGGCTGTAAAAATTTATTACTGTGCGAAAAATATTTCTGAAAACAATTGCACTAATAATTTGAAAACTATGGTAAATTTAGTTAATTTTGCTTAATTATTATTATAATAATAATTTTATGAAATTGGTCCCAGATATGGACCTATTTTATTAATCTTTTTTCAGTTCAATTGATAAACCAGGTTTGTTAGTTATATTTAATATTTTTTTTTCTATTAATTGTGAAGTCTGTAGCTTACTTACCGTTTCTATTCCTTGTAATTTCAGAAGAGTAGTGAAGGTAGTAGTAGTAGTAAGCAGTAATTCTTTCTTATGAACTTTAAAAATAAATGAAGCTACACCTATCCTATAAAAGCTTAAACAACCAAGATTTCGTGTGCTATAGAGACGGAATTTTTAATTAGTTTATATATCCACATAAAACTGAAATTAATTCAAATTATTGTGTTATTTCTGCAAATTCCAAATGTTTTATTTCCCCTCATTGTGTTTATGTATGTAAATTGCATACAATATTATTATTGTTAACAGTTAATTGTCAGGAATTGTCCTCGTCCTTAAACTATTCGGATTTTCTAATGCAAATTTATTTGCTAACGGTGCATGTGTTTATCTACCTTCGATATTCAAATTATATACAAATATTTTTGTTAAACTGCTCACAATTATGTCTCGAGTGATACATACAACGACAATTTTGATTCCTTTTCTATTTATTATCTGAATTAGACGCATTTGTTTGAAAATTTTCTCCTAATAAATTTAGTGCGACATTTTCACTCTAAATTTTCTGGGTAGATATTTAGAGAATTTTCTAGATATTAGAATAGATAGAAATCTTCTGGACGATTAAGTTAAGCGATACGTAGTAACTGGGGTGATTAGTAGCAAGTACTAATAAAAATTTTTAAGATCACAACAATTCAGATTAACTAAAGAATATTATTAATGTTCTATCAACAAAATTACATCGCCAATTGTTGACGCCTTTAAATCTGAAGTTTAAACCTATGCATGGCGTTTCAGTATAAACCAAGCCGAACACTTAATAATAGCAGTTCACCAAGAAGTTGTAACTTCCTGGATGGCGCGCTTCAAAAATCCGCTTAAGAAAATTTTCTATTCCAGCAATTCCAACTAAATTTTTACGTCTGCTACAATGCTATTAACTTCCTTTGACTAGCAACAATAACAAATGTAACTGGATCAGTTTCTGAATTGGGAATGATGCAGCAAAATGAATAAAATTTTCTATCTCACCGCTAGCACATCAAGGAATATTTAGCAACATTTTGAAACACAAGGTCTTCTTATTTCATCGAATTGTAAACATGTTTAATATAAATTATATGTTGAAATGGGATTCTAAAATCTATTTATTTTTTTACTTGATACCCAACCCAACACCGCGGTCCCTTGTATATTATGTACTTACTTATGCTTGTAATAATTCCAAACAAAACGGTTATTAACCCAAAGATAAATCAAGAAAAAATACCAGTTATACCATGATTTTCATAAAGACATTATTGTAAGCATGCGTCCGCGATATATCCAATAAAATACAATTTAACCCGTCAAGCTCAGGTAAATTTATTCTGATAGCTCTGGACAAGTTTACTAAATTAAATCAATTTAAGATTACGCCAAACATTGGCGACCTTCAAATGCCTTAACAGATGACTTTATAGTAGCGAAAACAAGTTAGTGGGGTGACTAATTATTAATAAATTTCTTTCTAGTAGTACTAAATTAGCGTGACGATTCTTCTAAGACCTTTAGTGCTTTTAGTTAGTGATTTATTGTTGCTATGTAATAATTTTTTCTGCGAAGTATGTTCAATGTTTAGTTCCTCATTCTTTTTCTTCACAGAGCTTAACCTTTGTTTTTGTCAGTATTAGGCATAAAATCTAGTTAATATCACCACCATGTTGATATATTGTACTGCTGGGATATTACTATGTCAGAATTTTTATGCTTAAAACGAAGAGGTGGAGAAGGGAAGTCTGAGTAGAGTAGAGTAGGCCTGATCAAAGTACCTACTGAGGGTATTAAGCAACTATAGTTATATCGTCAAATGTAAATTTTTTATGTGAACTGAATGTATATCTCATTGAGGGAATGTGTTTACTAAGATTTATTCGCTGTTTTTATGTTTCGTTATGTTCAATTAAATATTTAAAAAAAAAAAATTAAATTAAAAACAATCGACGCGCCAGCAAATTTCAAGTGAAAATAGCTTAAAAATTAGTCGATTCAGCACACCCTGAAACACCTAGGTAAAAATTCTCTGCTTCAATAAGTTTTTCTATTGTTACAGCTATGGCCTAAGTTGTGAAACAAGATATGGTTGAACGAACTCAAATAGGATAGAATCGCTTTCATAATCTGTGAGGATCTTGGAACCTCCTTTTACTATTTGTCATGATGTCATTCTCTGTATCGATCTATAAAGGTGAGGTAAAAATATATTCTCGGTTGGATTGATACAGATTGTTATTAATTTGCTAGGTAAATATAGTTGCTAATTTTAATATATTTGATTAAGTTTAGTGTGGAACTGATATATGTATGAATATGGCTGCAGATATTGAATTAGTTTTTCGTTATTCGAATTTATGAATAATTTCTAAAATTTCATCCACACTATCTCCTACTGCCATTTCAATATTTTCGTTTCTAAGGTACCACTTCTGATGTGCGATGATTTTAGAAAGTTGCTGTCCATAGTTGCCCTCCTGAGAATTTACCTTAACTAACAAAATATAGTTAAAGGACATATTTGGTTTCATCCTATATAATTAGTGATGATCATTGCAACAACGACCCTTTCTAGGAACCATAAACTGTATTAAATTAACAAGTCCAGCATTTTTGAGCTACTTTTATGCAGTCTTAGAACATGGTTAAATCCAGGTTCAATTTCATGTATACGCGACTAGAGTTAAAAATGGGTTGGCTGGAATCAAGCAAGTTTTGCTGGTGTAGTTGAGTCGAAATGTCATATTGACTATTCGACAGCTATCTATTTTGTTTATTTAAACAAAATCAATAACTTTTATAACTCTATCCATATAACACCATAAATAAGATGTTATGTTGAACTGTCACTTCAACTATATGTAGAGCCGTTCTCAACTCAATATTTCAATCCTGCGTATTCAAAAACACGACTCGAAAACTTAACTTAATCTCGACTCAATTTATCAACTCTGTATGTAAGCATGGTAATAAATGCAAAGCGTTATGCCAGCAAAATCCATCATTGCCTGGATATTTTATTCACGGGGTACTTAGTTTACTCTACTAAAGAGTTTCGGTTGGAAGAATGCAATGAAGTGAACTAAATTTTTTCGCCTTTCGACTTAATTTTTTCTCATCGCCAGTAATTTTTCCAAAGATTAACACTTACATTTTAGTGATCAATTGAGAAAATGGTGGATTTCGGTAATATGAATTACTGGTTTGAAAAAATTTATAACTAATTCGTATTGGGCTTAATGATCCTTTTCTAACACAAGTAACATTTATATTAATTATACTTTTGATTGGGTAAGATTTTTTTTAAATTAAGGAATACGATTGAAACATTGAAATTAAGACAGACTATTTTGTTGAACAATAAGCTTTTAATTTCAGCATTAGATTACCTACTAGAAGACTTTTAAATAACGAGCAGAAGAAATTAACAAGGAATTATTTAGAGAAAGTTATTTCATATTAATTAATAGACGTCTTATCAATCATACATATTTTTCTACCCACTAATGAATTCTCAACACTTGAACCGTGTTCTTTGAAACTTTATCAGAAAATTTCACTTTTTGAAAGCTTTCTTTATTGCTTTCAACCAGGCGAAGATTCCGAATAATAATCTTGCTACAGCATAAAGACAGAGATTTTAAGAGAATTTTAAGGTAATTTACTTGAATTTCGAGAGAAGTTAAAATACAGTCATCCAAATCTGTATAAATTGGCGAACATTTTACATGTTGAACCACTTCTTGCCCAAATTAGTGTTGAACTTTCTTTGTCATAAAATTAATTTTAAGCGATAACCAGTTATAATTTAAGGTACCAAAACAATAAAAAATCTGAATTAAAGACTTTGTTCTTATTAATTACGAAATAAAAAGTTCGTTTATTAGTTCTAATAAAACCCAAACAAACCCAGATAATTTTTAAAAAAAAAAAATACAAATATGCATCTGTGCCAATTAAAAACGTTTGTAATAAAATTACCCTGCTTTGTAAAGGTTCTTCAAAATAATCTGGCGGTACAAAATATTCTCAACACAAAAGTATGAAATTCCCCGCTCTTATAATTGTTCCAAAACACCGAAAAAGATTATTTTTAATTAATTTAAAAGACTTAATCTAGAGATAAAAATTAACTCTTTTGTTCAACTACTTTTGGTGGAAATGTTCATAACTAAAAACATCTGAGCATAAGACAACAGTCCGAATATTGCAGCTAATATCAAAAAGCAAGATTATTTTACAGATGTCGCCGTTTTATCTTTTTTTTTTGTTTTGGTATGATTGAAATTCAGGAAACATTTTTTTTTTTACCATAGTAACACATAATTTTGCTGATAATTCTGAGTACTCGTAACGAATTTTTTGTGATGTTTTAAGTAAAGAATGCAATTAAGATCAATACTGATAAAAGTAATTTTTATTTTTTCGTTGTTTGAAATAAGTGCGTCAACTCATCCGGTTATTCCCCTGCCAACATATTGTCAATCGTGCGGTTCTTTACATTTTCTAATACCTACGTGCAGAAATTTTAAATTAAACACAAAAATTTTGTTTATTAAAACGAACGATTTAACATCATTGTGTTAAAGTAATGATCGATGAAAATAATTACGCCCAAAAAATTACAACGTCATTATGAGGTTAACTATTCGCAAGTGACCTTAACTCGTGTTTCTAATGTCAATTTTCATTTTCCTCCTGAAATCACTTTATTTTTATTACCTCGCAATAAATAAAATTATCAAAATTATGACAACGTTTAGTAATTAAAAACCAGATAGATGTGTCATAATAAAATGACGTGAAATACCTACATTTACTAATTAACGTAAAGAGAAAAAACGAACACTCCCTGGCCCGCCTGTTATCTAAGCAAAACACGCTGAAATATTTTTTCATTCACGAAATTTCCTATAAAAATTCGTCGTTAGCCAACTTACACCGCAATAATGAAGACGACAACCCGACAATTTTTTGTTTTTTGTTTTAAACAAGATTTTGTGAAGGTTAAAACCAGTTTCGTAAAGATTTTATCGAAAGTAGAAGAGACATTTTTAATTTAAAGGCTAGAAGCCAAGTGATATTGGACAAGTAGAAGGTTTCGTAGTTTCATTCTTCATTTTTTCGCGAGTCTTCTTAATATGAAGATGATTTGTCAGACAATTGCCGGTCTTATTTAACACAGCAGCAGTATTTAGTGGTTCATCGATTGTGTTTCTGTTTAAATAGTAAAGAAGTGTCAAAAGATTTCGTAAAAAAAAATATAAAATGAAGAGATTGCGGGTAATAGTTTTTATGCTGACAGCAGTTTTTTGCAATCTTCAAAGTTCTAGTGCAGTAAACCATGGTAGAAGTGATAAACTAAAACAGGAACTACAAAAAATAAAACAATCCATGAATGACAGTGTTAATCCGTGCAGTGATTTTTTCACTTATGTTTGTGGCAATTATAAAAACGAAGAGTATACTGAAGATGAAGTTATTGACAAAGAAGAGCTTTTGAATTATAACTTTTACAGTGGAAATGTTTTATCGAACTCTGAAGTGAAAGCTAAAATCTTCCATGAATCGTGTAAAAGATCGCGTGATGGAAATCAATTGAAAGAATCAAAACTTTATAAGGAATTTGGTGGATGGCCAGTGTTAGAGTCATCATGGAATCCAAGAAATTTCAATTGGCTTAAAGCTATTGAAATATTTAAATCAAATGGAGTGCTTTTATTTATAGTCGAAGAATATGAAGAAAAAAAAGGAAAAAAATCTTTAAGAATTTTTCCAAATTTAGGTCATCTAATATCTTCATCAGTAGAAGACTGGGGTGTATTTTCGTATAAAACAATGTTGGGATTCGGTGTAACATCAGAAACGGCTAAACAAACCTTAATAGAAGTTTATCCATTTGCCGCTAAATTACATAATTTAGTTTATGAAGCATTATTCGAAAAACATGAAGGAACTGTAAAAATCTCTTATAAATTGCTCAAAGAATTTTACAACGAAGTTGAAGATTGGGATAAATATTTAAAAAATGTTGTTGGATTTACTTTAAATGATACTGATAATGTTAGTATCAAGAGTAAAACTGCATTGAAGAAATTTCTTCAATTACTTTCAACAACAGAACCTAAAATTTTAGCTAATTACATGTGGCTAGATCTCCTAAGAGGTGCAACAAATCAGAATAATTGTGAAAAATTAGTTGAAAGATATTTTCAGTTTGTTTATTCTGATTTTGAAGAGCGACCAAAATACAATGAAGCAAAAGTTTTGAAAATGTTCAAATTCATCAGGAACACTTTTGACAGAATACCAAATAATACTTCAATAGATATCAAAAGTGCCAAAACTTTACTCAACTTGTGGAAAAGTTTTATTTCCTATCGTAATCCCGGTCTAGAAACTGAATATGAAAATTTGGAAATAATTCCAGAAAATTTCGTCCAAAACTACTTCAATGTCATCCGATATTACTCGAAAAGTGCAAAAATTAGTAGCGAAGATACCGTACCATCCGAGGAGCTTTCGAATTTTTATAATTTCATACGAAATCCAAAATATAATGATGCATTTCCAATGTCAATGAATTTCGGTCGTTTTGGTCAATCCGCTTTTTATTTTATGATTAAAGAACCTGAAATTAGTGATGCCATACAAAATATGAAATTAAAAAATTGTCTACGTGATCAAAATTTATTAAAAGCAAATCAATATTCTTCAACTCTTGATGAATTAATCATTACACCCTTGGACTGGGTTGTGAAATTGAATCTAGCAACTGAACTAGCATATCAGACCTATAAGAATTGGTTGCATCATAACAAGGATATTGAACGGGAGTTGAAAAATTTTGAAAATGATAAAATG
>OZ005741.1:308580031-308623565 GCA_963930735.1 Dioctria linearis
AACCAACACCCATATGAAAGAATTCCTGAAATTTCTTAAATATAAGCTCGGAAATCGACTCAGCAAATGCTAGAAAAACTCTGAACCACATATACCACGGTGATTATTATTTTTGAAAACATCAATAGGAAGTAGAAATTACCGAAGGCTTTGAAAGATAGTCAATACACCCTAGCTCTCCATTTAGAAAAATTTTTAAAATAGTTTTGGTGACAACTCTGACTTTAGTAACCCAGTTTTTTTTTTTTGAACAAACTTAAATACATGCGTCCAAAAAGACTGCGACCTAAAAGCTTTTGAGCTATCTTGATGAGGTAATAGAACGAAGAACGAGTTCAAAGAAAGTGCAATTAAAATTAAGACGATAAAATTATAATTCGTAAGTATCGAAAGAACTTCACTTGAAATCATCGTATCAATTAAGAAGTAGGGAGATCATCAAGTCTAGAGAAGGCATTTGTGTATCTTACACGCTTTTATTAAAGAGAAAAACAAAGGACAGAAAGACCCAGCTAACAAGATAGGAAAATTCGTGCAGTTCAAATACAGATTTGCTCAATTTGGATATAAATTTTATATTCCATTTTACTTTAAATACATAGTTCTAGACGATAATAGGGTCCTCTAATAATAACTTCCATTAAGCCCTTAAAATCCAATAGACTTCTAGGGGCATTCTTTGGGATAAAAGTTAATAAACTCAACCTCCAAAATGTCCTGGTTTAGTAGACCTTGAAGTTAAAATTATGTAAATATGTCATTTTGCAAAACTATTCTCAAGTTTCTGCCAAATGTCGACTTTTAAATTTAATGAACTTCAAAGAATTGGCCCAATCTATGTCATCAACCGTTTGAATTTGAGTTTCAATCCTCGGCATTAACTTTAGAAGATTTAACCTAATTTTTCGCTGAATTCAATCGCAAATTCGAACGGGCCTTTAAGACTTTTCACCAGCTAGATCTAGAATAATCTTGCCCTATTCAAGGACTTCAAAATGGGATGGACTTAAAAGTTCGAACTAAGTTAACAATCAATAATTTTTTTTCATGAGTGTTACTTATTAACTAATGTAGCAAACTTTAAAGTAAAAAATCCTGAAATAATATATCTCAAAGCCTTTCAGTCGTTTTTGGATAAAACAAGACAAGCATAGTTTTCTTACTACCAATATTCAACATAGTAGGAAAAACTAATCTACGTTTAGCAGCTGCTTTCTTTACAACTAAATAAAATACATTGTTCTGGTAGGGAATTTTACAGACAATTTGACTTAAAATTTCTAAACTATATTCCGAAAAATCGCCCTGTGTAGTTAAAAATTCCCTAATAGGGCAAATTTAGGGATAGGAATGCCTTCAAAAAGGCTATTTATATAGGAAAGCATATGTTATGTTGAGAGGTTAATTTGTAGTCGAAATGGGGTCTGAAGACTTTTACTTTAAAAACGGAATTACCTAAATAGCAAAAGTTTGATTTGAAAGATTTAAGTTGAAAGTGAAAATCTTTTATAGGGCGAAAATTTAGGAAAAAAAAACTTTTTAAGATAGTGATGAAATCGCCATATTTCCAAGCGAAAATCAACCCCATAATGAAAAAAAATTCAATCCGAGTTTTAGCATCTTTATGTTTTGGTAATTAATTAATTTAAATTATTATCAACATTTATTTTCTTTTCATTTTACGCCCGAAGTATGAAAACAATTATTTTGTTTATATACTTATTAAAAAAAAAAAATCATGAAAGAATTTTATTGAATATATTTATTTCCTAAATATATCAAATTCGAAAGGCCCTTTAAAATTTTCTTTGGTACAGCTATGATATTTACGAATACTTTTATTTTGCAGCTATGTATTTTCCATGCAATGTGAAAAATCCTTTTAGTAAATTGTCATTAATCAGGTAAAACTTAGCTAGATCTAACATCTATTATGATTTTTGATTTATTAAGTTTGCAATTAACGATAATTCTGTTCTGTCTTTCTTTTAAAATTTGGTCGGAATTGAGACTAAGGATGATCGAATTGACGTCGAATCGACGAAAATTTAAGACACTTAATCTTATAATGTCTTGTCCTATTTGCCCATCTGTCCTATATTACCTAATATTTATGTCCAAAATACTTCCAGTTTATTCCTTGCATTGGAACTTCGACGTGCAACCCAAGTCTACCAAAAATTCTACTTTCTCAACCTGTTAGAGCTAACATCTATCGACCTAAGGTGTTAGTTGAGGACGCGTCGTCGTCGGTGGGAAATTGCAAAGAAATGCAATCCGAAATGCACCTAAATGGATTAAAAAATAAATAAATCAGTAAGTAAAACTAATAAATACTAAAATAAATACTCAAATTTATCTGGATGCAGGAAACACAAATTTACAGAGATTTTAATCCTGACAAATTATTGCGAATTCAAACGAAAATTTATCAGGTTATTTGTTTATTTGCTTTTCAAAATATGTATATAAACAAAAACGCAAAAATTCTTAAACGCTTAGCTCACAGCTCTTAAAGTCATTCAATTTTCGTGTTTTTCGATATGATTGTAATTTCTTTTTTTTACAACATATGAAACATCTAGATACGAAATATATCTAACAAATCTACCTAAATATTAATATGAGTAAAAATGGAAATTAAATGATTTCAGAAGTTAATTTTATATTTATTTTTAAGCCTTTGTATTGCGCCGAGTTGCTGCCTCTATGTACCTACTTTATATTATTTTCCGCTAAAAATAAGAAGCAATGCTTGGATTTCTACTAAGTAAAGAGATAATAAGACCAACTTGTTTCCCGGAAAATGTAACAAATTTATCGTAGTGATTGTGTATTTACAATGTAGTTTACAATTGGTATTTTAAAGAAAAACTCGATTGATTTAAATGCTCTTTATCGTAATTAAATATCTGTTTGTAACTGCAGAACGACCTATTCCGCTTGTAGCTTGGTTGCAAAACGACACTTTTGATCTCTATCTATACCGACAATCAAAACGACTCATTTCTGATAAATTTTAAGTAAGGATTTTTAATAATTTGACGTGACCATTTTGAAGTTTTCAACACCTATCACTAACAAAAGTAATTTGGACATTCAGTTGAATTTAGAAAGCCAGGTTGACTACTAGGTCAATAAAATTCTAGTTATTATTTTTTACGGAGCTACTATTTAATAAAATTTTAAATCTTGCGTGAAACCGTGCAACAGTAGTCTTTGCTAGAAGTCCTACAGGAACAAAACCATAACTATCGGAAAATGGAAACGAAACTTCGCTCAAGAAAAGAAAATTGTTGTATTTTGATTATTATTTTCCCCTTACTGTTTCCAGATACCAAATTAAATCTTTACCTATTATTTCCAGCTGTAAGTAGACAGGAAAAAGTTTTTAAACGCAGAACAAATAGTTAGAGTGAGACCTTAAGTTTTTCCAACATATATCCTATGACATACCAATTTCATTTATCGCCCCGAAAGAATTTAAAATAGAACCTAGCTTTATAAATATTGTACATTTTCAAAAGTACATTTTTACATTTAAAGCGGAACATAATTTGGATTGCTTTTTAAATGAATGTACACTTCTGTGTAATTTATTAAAGAAACTTTTGGGTCGTAAATACCAACCAGAATAATCCATATTCACGTGTAATGCACAAACACCAACCAAAATTACTCGCGATTTAATCCATCGTATTTCACCGGTGTAATATTTTATCGGAGTTTTTCTGAGGGTAAAATTTTTATTGGAGGATTATTCCGAATAGCTGACGGATGAGAAAAATTTGTATTTAAGTGACAATTACAGCGGACAACAAAGAACAGGACGTTTCCGTGGCAACGATATTTCGGTTAGATGCACTGATCTTAAATTCTTTCTCTACTTAAATTTTTTTTTTAATATTATGTAAAAATGATAACTGAAAATTAAATTGATTTTGTTCATTATATTGCTTATTCAAGATTTCTTATTTTAAAACATAATACTCTTTAATTTCGACATACCGAAAATATTCGAAAGTAATGCCACATAAGTAAAAAACTCATTATTTTACACGAGTTGGTGTTTACGACCAAAGCAAGCAGGATTATTCTCGGATAGGAATAATCTTTACACAGGAAATAGAATTATTCTCGTTGGTGTTTATGGCCCTAAGAATCTTGATATTTCTCTAGAAGCATTCTCCTAAATTATGGAAGAGTTTGCAAAATTGTGCCCTATGTTGTGCTTTCTATATCAAAATAAATACAAATTTCGAAATTTGTTATTATTATTTTTATTAATTTCAATTACTTTTCCTTTATTCTTTTTCAATAGAATTTCAGTCCTCAGAAACACGTCACTATTCTGGAGGTAGTGCTATAAACTGTGATGTTACATATACGACGAACCTCAATCAGACAAAATAACCCTATACTAGAACGTACTCTTGTAGTGATTATAATCGAAAACAGCTAAATAGGTCAGAAAATAAAGTACCATTTACTTGGTGCCATTTATTAAAAATTAAAATTAAGGAAAACGAAAAATGCCAAGTACCTACCATAATTTAGTACTTTGAAAATATCTGGGAAAACCTCATATATTGGAACGAAAGTATAATTAAAGAATCTCAATGGAAAAAAGTTAATTTGGGCATGGAAACTTTAAATATTATTTAAAATATTTTTTTGGAAGTAACGTTACAATTAGTTGTTAGTATGGTAGTAGTACTGATTGAAAAAAAAAAGTCTAATAATGTTAGGCTAGGGGATAAACTAAAGGATATAATTTAAAAGTGTTGACGGAAATATTCCAGTGTAAGACGTATAAGCTAACTTTTAATATTATTGTACAACATATTAAAAAACATTCGCAAAAATGTTTGATTGTCATAATAGAAAATTTTGAATATCCTTTCATAGCAGCCACAGACAGCTTAAAACCTATAATTAAAGTTATCTACTTAATTATTACTTTTATTTAATCAAGTAATTAAATAAAGTCCAATGGTGTCCCATTTATAAGTTGACTGATGAAAAGATAAAAGCACAGGAAAAATTTTTAAATTCAATATGTATACAGGGTGTCCCGTAAGTTGAGTAATATTCGAAGGCTACAGTCAGGTCATGCTTAGACGAGCCAAAAATTGGGGGGGGGGGGGGTGGAATCCTAACGGTTTCCGAGATAACGGGACTTTAACATATTTCGGTATGTTTTCATACATCACCCTGTAACATCTGGACATTACATCCTATGATGATGTTTTAAAACTTCTTCGATTGATAATCGTTGGACCTTTATAGCCCAGTAAGAAATGTAGTTAAAAATGCTTCATTATTGACCATTTACTCAATATGGAAATAGTATAAAGAAATCGAGCATGCATAGTTGAGATATTTTAAGCGCGTAAGTGTTGCTGCCACATCAAGGCCTTATCAACGATGAAATAGTGTTAAATTTGCAGAATTAAGTCATTATAATTTTAGGCAATCATTTGTAGTTGAGACTAGTAAAGTAAGCGTTGAGTCATATGTGAAGTGTATAAGACGGTTAGTATTTTTAAAAATAGTGAAATATAACATACATAAGTAGACCTGCTACGGATGAGCTTCTGAGTATTATAAAATCTCAATTAGGTCTACCCATTTCAACGAAAACTTTAGAGAAAATGTTTGATCCATGTCCTCTTATAAGACTAAATGACTACTGTGCATTTTCTTTATATAGGGATAAAGTGTTTTAAAAACGGGATCTGAAGAGTTACTTTCCATGAATGAAGTATGAAGGGATTTATGGTCTTCCTCTTTTGAAGAGTGTTTGTGGCTAATTCTAGGCGTATATGCATTTTAAACACAAAAATCCATTTATAATTTTTTGTCATTGTGGTATCATTGGTGGGCTTGTCAATGTTGTGACCTCTACCGCTGGTCATTGTTGTGTCATGTATTACATATTCATTGTTTTATCAACTATGACAAATATATGATAAAGGATTGATGACTTCAACGTTGAAAAACTTTGCCACTCTATAAAACATAGTCATAAGATAAGTCAACGATACAAAATATCGTTCACTCCTCGATGACTGAACGAAACTTTTTCCTATTCGGAATACTCTATAAATTTTGCCTATTCTCCCCTCCGTTTTGAAGTTAAGGCTCAACAAAGTTGAAATTTCGTAATTATAACTTGTTTTTTTCTTCTTATTTATCTATTATTTTTATCAAAAAACACGTACATACAATTTTTTGCTTGTCTAAGCATGACCTACCCGTAGCATTTGAATAATATACCACTTACGGGACACCCTGTATAATTTCTCGATAACAGGAATATTTGAAAATAGTTTCAACAACTACACTGTCTAGTTCAAGTTTAAACTTGGGTTCAGTAAACTCAGGCCAGTTCGAAAAATATTGTAAATCCATTGAGAAAGTTTATCACACTGCTACGTGGGATACAATCTGTACCGCAGAAATACATTGTGTAATATGTTTATAAAACGATTCACAGTTATAGCCCCTTTCATATAGTTTTCCTTGAAATGCTGAAACAAGTAAGTCAATCAATTTTCTTATTTACTTTGAAATCTACATAATCATTAACGTAATTATATCAACTTTAAAAGCCGACGCAAAATAGGACGAATCTGATACGTGGAATCACTATCTAACTTTCTTGGAATCGTTTTTGTCGCTTTTCTGATAAGTACCTAATTAAATTTATTTTTTTCTATTCATGTCGAAAAAGCAAAGTCGTTTTTCTTGTGGATCCAATTATTTACAGTAGTAAGTGATGATAATGATGATGAAAGTATTGAAGATTCCAATGGCACAGAAGAAGAAAACTATTTGATGGTTGACATTGATGATTTATCTAAAATCTGAAATCATACTACGACATGAAACTAAACTTTTTCGGTAAACCATTTTGTAAGAAAATTTCAAGTGATTTTGTCAGAAAACTCAGGAAATTGTTGGAATGGTATGGATTTTTCTTGGACAATTTAAAAACATGAGTGACTTTTATAAGTACCACCATGTCACATTGTAAACATAACAAAGTACAATTGCCAACAACTGAGTCCCTACTTTTACCTAAAAACTTTATACTTGTCCAAAGAGCGAAGATGATATTTTTTTTTGTAGGACTGATGGAACAAGTAAAACTTGAATTGCTCTCAGGATTCTTTAACACAATATTTAATTTTATTTCAGAGAAAAATGGGCCAATCGATGCATTTTAAAAGCGTTTGGAAGTGTTTGTGTGCTGGGTAAATGAAACTTAATAAAGCCTCGAAAAACGTTATTGTATCTACAGTGGCAAGGAGACTCAAAATGAACGATCCGAAAGAACAAAGCTTAGATTCAAGTTGCAGTTTATTCAGAAGATTGCATTTGACTTAACGAAACAAAAGGAAAATTTAGCACAAGTTTAATAAGAGGCTTATTGGAGGTTTTCTTTGGCTGTAATTTTTCATTCAATTAACAGTAAAAAAATCGATTTCTATAAACACAGCTCAATAGAATAGAATAGAAAGGACGTAAATCAATATTTCGCTTTTCTCAAAGAAGTTCTTATTGGGAATAACCCCATAAAAAATACACACATATTTCTAACGCGAACGAAACAGGGATGCAATTAAGATAATCCTGGGAAAGTAATTGCAGTAAAAGGACTGCTGCACTCACGTAAGTTTTAAACTGAAAATATAATATCAAGATGGAATTTTCTTGGTAGACACTGTTATTAGTTATGTCAGGAAGGTCAACGAAAAAAATATTTCACGAGTGAGCTTTTGATAATAACATGGGCTCCTAATCGTCTAAATATAAACTGCAATTAGGATGTAGAAATACGAAGTAATACAAAATGGAGGTTTTTAGATAAAGACCTGAGATATTTGTAAAAAAACTGTAATAATAACCGTAGTCCTGCTTGTATCTTTCAGGAGAAAGTGTCCACTTAGGGGAAACATGAAATTAAAGACAGCAAAAAAAAGAGAAATAAACCTGAGAAGAATAAAATTAGGCTAAGCGCGTCGCATTAGTAACTATCCATACCTTGATCGAAAAACTCCAACATTGGTACTATTTGAATAAGTAAATAATATACCTCAAAGGTGTTGTTATTAACCAAAAATAAACTACAGAAAGTTTCGTACATACCAAAAGCCACGAAACATGCGAATGCGGTAAGTACCGAAAATTATGATAATGAAAAGTGAGTGAAAAAATTAACAAATTCAAATCTGAGATGATTCTTCATTATAATCACAGTTCGTCTTTTGGATTACAGAAAACCGACACAAGTTAAAGAAAAAATTACTATGAAAGGAATTTCTTGAGGTATTTCGATGATAGAGAACTCCTTAATCATGTCGATGAAGATAAACGAATAATCGAAGTATAATTCTATGAAGATCATCAATTCAAATAAATAAGTTTAAGTCATTACAGACTTTGGTAAAAAAGTTCAAAGAGGAATATCTCCAGAAGAATTAATTTTGTATTATAAGCAAAAAAAAATTGTTGAAAGATTAAGGAAAAGTTCAAGTGTTCAAAGAATCTTTAACGTGAAAGATTCGCATCTTATTTAGGACGTATAATCAGTAAGTTCCCCACTGTAAAAATTATTTTATTGATTGGCCCGGTTGCTATGGGGATATTACTCAAAATAAATTTTTTTTTAAAGTCGGCTTTCCTTATTCTTACGGAAGATTTATCACATCCAGGTACTTATAGCTTGTTCCAAAGTAAGCATGAATAAATTCAACTAGTCTAAAATCTTTTTTTGTTATTTTTTCTTCGTTTTTTTTCTTCCACTTGAATCAGTAGCAAGATTTAGTCACAATTACGCCTTAACACATGTAGAAGTTAAAATCTTTATTAAAATGTTTGAAAACTCGAGATAAACTTATAGGTAATCAAAAATTTAGTGACGCTCAGATACTCCAAACAGAGATTTTTTAGTTTACTATTTTCCTCTGAATGTTTGTAGTTTTCTTTATGTAATATTCAAAGCTATTTATGGAAGTAAAGTAATCATCTTAATCTGTGTATTTTTATACGAAATCATCTTAATTATATGTACCAATTTATTTTATTTGCTTTCCTTTCATTCAGCAACTCTCTTGATTTGCTATGATTTTAAAAATTTAATTTATTTAATCGAAACTATACGAGGACGGCTCAACTTAAACTTACTGATTCGAGTGCTCTGTGACTGGGGATAAAATGGATGGATGTATTCTAAGATAATAGTAAATTGTCAAACTTGTAATTTATGAGTATAAATTTATTGTGATGAAATGAGGTTCGACAGATATACCACTCTATGGTTCGAAGCCTATCTTAACTTGTAAGTCTACTTACAGAATTTGTTAAAATAAAGGGGAACAAAAATTAATCAGGGGAATTAAATGCAAAAATCAGGAATCTTGGTACCATTAAGATTCAATTAGAAAAAGATTCATGAGTATTCAAAAATTATTTTTGTGCTGAATATTATTGCACTACTGACTTTAAATTGTTCGTGTGGTACACAAAATAAAATTATTTTTTCAACAACTACAATTATACTTTACCAAAATCGTTAATTTTATTTTTTTTTTAAATTTCTTTCAGTTATGGAGGTACATTAGAGTCTTAAAAGGATTGCAGTAAAACTTGCTAAAACTACAATTAATAGTGTACGTAAATGATAGGACCGAAACGAAAGGTTGAAGGGTGGTACAAAGCGTCAAGGTTTATACATGTCTCATTTAAGTGACTCAATATAGTAATTTGTACGAGTCTATGGAGAAATTTATAAAAAAATAATCGTAATAAGGCTTAAGAAGACATCTGTAGCTAGATAGAGTTCATCTTGCGAAAATGTGCTGGGTGGTACCATAAAAACACCAAATTTGAACAATATGTAAAGATTTCACAAAATATATTATCTATAGGCATAGATCTTGCATTTTAAGATTTTTTTAAACTTATCAAAATATTTGATTAATTTCTGTTGCACCAAAGCGAAATTTGAAAAGAACTCATTTGAGTGTCGAAAAGTGAGAAGTTCTCAGCTTTTCAGGTTACTGTTGCACAAAGCAGAAATTGAGTAAGTGATAAGTGTTGTATTCAAAAGTGATAAGGCTACCAAATTATATGCTTTTTCGCAATTTCCGTCGCTTTAAATTATTGAGCTTGTCGTTTTTTCAATCGAGATTTTTGATAATAATTTCAGCAACAACGCCAAGAAAAAAATTTCTTTTCAAATAGACATTCAATGTGAACCGTAGTGTTTTTTTTTATAATAATAAACTTAATATTGTAGAAAAAAGAAATGTTTCAATTCGAAAGATTATTTGAGGAAGAATCTGAGTCTAGAGATGGACGGAATAATTCTTTAAGTCCTTTGCAACAAATACTGACTGGATTGGTCGGGAAATAGAGCCCAATATCATAGAATTTCCAATATAAATGGTATCAATAAATCCAATGTGTATAGCGTTGTTCATCGGGTAAGAAATACTATGATCAATGTGATGATGGGTGAAAAAATTCGTTGGTCAGAAAAAAATCAAGAACTCTCGTCGCAGTTTCTTGATATTGGAAACTCTCCTCAATTATCTGGATGCATCGATGGAACTATGATTTACTAACTAACGCAATGACGCGGTGTAATTGGGCTAGACCTGAGATTTTATGCTGTAAATTCTAATTATCCAGGTAGTGTATGTACATGATTCCAGAGTACTTGGAAATTCCCAATTATAGCAATTTTGGGCACAGTGTTTACCCACTAAGAGCATGGCTCATTCCACTAGTGCGATGCGAGGAAATCCTGATAATCATAGCAGAGCAAAGATTAACAAAAAACACAAGAGGTATTGTGGAAAACAGATTTGGTGTTCATGACTTTGATTAATTGTATAAAAACTTTTCTCCTTGGAAAAAAAGGGCAAGTGCAATAATTTAGAAGAATTTAACCTACCATTTTGCTTTCACCAATTGAAAAACAGCTAATTTTTTAGCTCTAGCCATAATGAACTACTTACTATCATCAACTCGTAAAAATAATAATGAACAATAATTAAAGTATTTTTGGCAACCGAATTGTTCTTATTGTTGCCTTTCTTCAACATACATATACCGCGTATACTTATCAGTTCATTAAACTTGTGATAATTAATTTTAAATTTTAATGCAACATTTATCAACTTCACTTAGAAAAAAATTTTAAGTTTTCTCGATTGAAAAGTGAGTGAAATTTATAATGTTTTTCGTGCAACTCTTATTACTTACACTTATCAAAAAAATAAAATAAACTGATAATTTGCTAACTGGTAAGTGATAAATGGTTGGTGGAATAGAGCTCAGCTCTGTTTATTTTTAGAAATTCTAAAAACTGGAAAATTTGTATAAAAAACAAAAACAGACTCTTCAGTTGCTTTCAAACATTTGGTTGCAATTCAAATGGTTTCCCTGTTGTTCATATGTATGCCCTTTACGGTTTATCAAAATTGTAAACAAGTGCATGATAGATTTGGGCTCTTAGTGTAGTTTTTCCGTCTATTACATAGAAAAATTACCTATTTATTACAAGATAGCAATATAAGGATTTCAAATATGGTTTAAATATTTTCCGCTTATTTGCTTAACATTAAATAAGTATTACTTCTTCAGTAGTTAGCAAATAATTAAAAGACATTTTGAACATCGCATTTTGAAATGATGAATGTTTGCAATTTCTTTCCAGTTTACAACGCCATCGGTAGATAAAAATAATAACAAATCTAAAGCTTAAAAATATGTCAGCGAGCTGCACTTTATGATAGCGAGTGTCATAATGATGGTTCATTTTATATAAAATAACACAGTGTTTGAATTTTAATAAGTATAACATAGTATAGTATATTATTTCGCAGTGTAAAATAAAAAATTTATGACATTATAAAGTATTTGTATTATTCGTAAAATTTCTTCATCATCACAACATCAGCAAATATTACAAAGTCATGATTTGAGCAGGTCGGTGAGGCACTTCTATTACGTAGAAAACAAATATTTATATCATTATATACCAATTAATTATGTTGTATTTTTCGCATCTAGTATAGCCCCTCAGTGATAGAAAATCTTATTGTTCATTGAAAATCAAAGTAGTTTAACAATTGCAGCAGGTAAAAACAAATTTGCTTCTTTCTATGACATAAAAGGAATGCGGTCTGATTACCACTTCCAGATCGCCCTTAAAAAGTACATAATTTTTACTACACAACTTATTAGTATCATCTTCCGAAAGCTTTATATTATAATAAAATTTTCTTCATATTAGTAATTGATTTTAATTAAAATTATGAACTTCAGGATTTATGGCTGAAATTACTAGCGATATAAAAGTAGTGCCTTTGCATAATTTTACCTACTGTACAACAAAACGTTGGATATTACATTAATATACATTCAGATTTCTAAAAAAAAAACTATATTTTCCCTTCATAACCTCAAATATAACCCAATATGTTTTTGAAAATTAAATTTGCAAAATAAAATAAAAGATTTTCGAAATTTCTCAAATATTTTGTGTTTTGGAAATAAATAGTTTTGCATCAATTAATTTTCTACAAGTTTTTTTTTTGTTAATTAATTTTTCCTTAATATTTCCTAGTTAATGCCAATATAAAAAAATCTTGATAATGTATGAAATATGCACTGGCATTTCATCTCAATTAATTTGTTTATTTTTATAGTGTTTATACAGGAAAATTTTTTGTGGACTTCATCAATTAAATATTATGTAAAAAGTGTTTCACTCTACAATTCATAAGGATTCAATATTTCAAAAGTCATTTTTTCTTTTTCTAATTATGTTCTTCTTAACCAGAAGTACTCTAATAATGATTATATATATTTTATTGAAATTGTAATTAAAACACTTCCAAGTAAGAGAAAAATTTGCATAGAACAAAAGAAAATCGAAATAATGTCAAGTGTAAAAATTATGTGGGAAACAGTGTACTCTCACTAATCGATGACCTTTAATACAAAATCAATATTCAAATTAGTAACAAGTGTACTTGTATGGCGAAAAGTGGAAGATTATGCCCTTGGACGATGGGTAAAAACCCGACATATGGTAGGTGAAGTATTGATAAAGTGGACAGATAAATACGTTTAGAATACTTTGTAATCATAAAATTTTAATATTTTTTAATATATATATGTAGCACAGATGTTTATTTCGTTTAATTTTAAATACAAAAAGTAAGCAAAATGTTTTTATTATTTGATATTTTAAATTTTTTATTAATTATTTTCTTAAATTTACGAAAGATAAAAATATTGCAACGAATAAAATTATTTTGTTTTTAAATTTCGTAAATTTTAGCTTTTTCTAAGTGCAATTAATGCTGCAAAACTTTTAAATGGAAATGTACGAGATATCTCATGTTATAAACAAAATTTTCCATTTACTTATAAGACTCGAATTATGTTACTATTTTGATGTTTAGGTATAAAATCAAATTAGTTCACTAAACCTTTTCAGTTTCGTAATCACAAACACACTTTTCATAACACCATTATTTACACTTCATTTCAAAATGCACCAAATGCATTTTTATTTTTATTAATGATGACATTTTTCAAGCACTTTTGTTTAAAATAAAATTAGTAATTGTGTTTTCCTCTTACTTAAAAAAAAAAAAAACAACAAAAATTAAATAACTAGAAATTCAATAAAATCAGAAAAGAATCAATTAAATATTGTTAAGAAAAAAACTTTCCGTACCAATGAAATTCATATTTCTTTGGCGCTTTTAATAAATACTAGCTCGCCAAAGAGTCCGTCTTGATATTGTGATCTGTTTTAAGACACAACTTGCACTGACGCACTGTGTGCACTGAACTAGAATTCATGATGTATTTTGCCGCTATGGGGGGCTCTTTAACTATAACAACAGAACAGTACTTTAGCTTCCACTATGACTTTTACCCGCATTCAGAATCATCATCATATACACCCTATGTAATAGAATTGTAAGTTCGAGTGAGATAAAATATACTACTGGATATGATAGAGAGAAAGAGATAGACATAATAAATGAAAAATGTGCTTTTATGTAATATGTAAAAAAGGGGAAGAAAGTATAACTAAAGCAAAACAACTTAACAGGAAGAGAAATATACGCACAAATGAATACTGAAAGCTTCTTTGCATGAAAAAAAGCTCTTTATGTATACAGAGAGATGGCACATGTGAAATTGATGACGTAAGAGATGAAAATTCTTACATTACAATATTATATAAGGAAAGGGTATTTTTCGAATAACACTGCAATCATGATCTGCGCATGGCAATGTTTTACTCCAGTAAAAGCTCTAAATGTATATTGCCGTTATTATAATATACTAACCCCTTTTACATACCAAAGCTTTAAGCACACCCCTATTTTGGAGCATTGCAAAGTTGTTAATTTCTGCACGTTCTAGAGAGTTGAACAGCGCAAAGTAGGTAAAGTTTAAGTTTACTCGCTATGGCTCTCAGGAAATCTCATATGTAAGTTCTTTTGTATATGCAATGCACATACAATATATATGTATCCATATGTACTTTCTTACACCAACTATATACGCCAACTTTACGAGTTCTTTTGCATAACCTATGCATATAATATATTTATGAAGGAATATAGTCTATACATATGTAATATGGTATATACATAACATTCTAGAGTACTGGAATAAGAATTCTTCATCTATGGTCAATCCTTGAAAGCTTATTGTTCTTAACTTATGTTTTTAGAATTAGAAGTCTTTTACTTTCAAGCATAGAGTAGTACACTCAAAGAAGGCACTCAACATAAAGTTTTCGCTCACATATATGGAAAACAGCATATACATACACTATGGGTAGTAGCATACTCATTTCCTGTGGTATTTATTATTCCGAATGAGTGTGCGGTATTTAAGTATAAATGTAAAAATGTCATTAAGGGTATAAAATTCCACTATTCTAACTGCTTTCCACACAGCTTTTTTTTTTCTAAAACTCTATACTTCGACATACACTCATTATTTGTGTTTTGTTGTAGGTGGGTACATAACATATGTTTTGTGGTGACATTTCTTTATAGACATATTGCTAGTGACACTACCTGCATATATCAGTACTACACATAGGTGTATATCTATACTAAAACATATAAGACAACGATAATAGATAGGGTAGGAAACTCTGCTCTACTTATATTCATTTATTCGACGAGTGAAATTTATTTAACCAAACCACTTTAGGGGTAATGATCAACCACTTTTTATCGAATAATTATACAATCTCTATCACATTTACTTTTATGCTTCATTTGACATTCAATATTGAATGTGAACTGAGTAAGTGTAAAAAATTAGTACCTACTTGGAAACATTGATTTCTTCCATTTAATTACATATAGATATGTAGGTACTATGTACTATGTCCTAGGATCAGCTTAGAATTGAGATTTATTGGTCGTTTGATATGCTTATATATGTATATGGTTGTCGCAGTGAATTATACGTTCGGCAAAAGTAATTAGGGGTACATGTTTCCGTAAGATATTGTTCAAAGATTAAAATAAATAATCGATTGCTGAAATAAAATAACAATGACACAATGAAAGGTTTAAAAATAAATGATGTCTATGGACGCGTACAAAATTACTTTAAACTAATTTTAATCTCAACATTTTCTCATCATTACGAAACTGAATAAAAAAGATTGGAATCCTACGTAGCAAAAATCGAATTTAATAAATAATGACTAAACATAATTAAAGAAAGAAATATATATAAAAATAAACATAAATGAATTTTACAACCACTCAACTGTCTTTCCCGTCTAAACCACATGCCAAAATTAGACGTAGTAGCTTAATTACCACTCTATGGAAATAGAGATTAATAAAAAATATTATCGCATGCAAGTAATACCCAGTTATCGACGGTATGAGATGATCAGAATTATCTACGCTAAATATACATATGAAGAGTACGAACCAACATTTTTTTCAACGTAAAAAATGTTTCTATGTAGGTACATAGGTACCTACTATAGGCTTGAATTCATTTTTTATACTCTAGATGAAATCTATAGGGTAGATTAATTTCGTCATTCCTTTTGTAACACCTAGAAATAATGATGGTAGAGCAAAATGGATTAGACACCCATGCATTAAATTAAAAGTTGTTTTGATTTTTGCATGTCCGTCCGTACTTAGAGAGCTGAAATTCTGCATATAGCCTTAAAAAAAAATAAATAAAATTAAGTTCGAAAATGGGACAAATCGTGTAACTCCTTCA
This sequence comes from Dioctria linearis, assembly GCA_963930735.1. Taxonomy (NCBI): domain Eukaryota; kingdom Metazoa; phylum Arthropoda; class Insecta; order Diptera; family Asilidae; genus Dioctria; species Dioctria linearis. The sequence goes on from OZ005741.1 coordinate 308,596,346, forward strand.
TTGGGTTGCCATACAAAAATTGTGTTTTTTACTACATAGGTATTCGCTCACTACGTCAGAATGCGTCAACGTCGAGAGCTGACATTTTATAAATGATGTTTTCAGAAAAATAATAAATATAATTTCAAAATTGGACTAAATCGGGCAACCCCTTCTTGTTGTTGCCTTTTGGAATTTTAGGATTTTTACTCATACTGTGAAAACGATAAGTCCTATATGGTTTTAATGTATTGAAAACTACTTCAGAATATGGTCTTATACCAATTCTAGCTTTTTTACTTGTTTTATTCGAATTTTCGTCGACCATGTTTCTTCAGAACTCGTGTGTATTATTGTTACCCGAAAACGATTCGAACAAGCAGTGGCTGGGCATATTAAACCTTTATATTTTTCTTAGAAATTTGCTGAACCTTTTTTTTCAGAATTTCTTTCGCTATAGATACCAGCCATTGATTTTCGAAAAAATAAATGATTTTATTTTCTTTGTTACATAAAAAAAGATGACTCTACCAAGCCGGAAATATTGCGCGCCCTCTGTGAGAAAGGCATAAGGAAGCAATAATTTTAGAATAAAATATGCAATGTTCGCTTTATATTTAACTGAAGAAGGCTAAGCCCAGGAAAGCAAGAGATATAGAATGTTGATGTATTGCTCCTTTCTAATGACATTGCCGTGTTTAATTGTAATAATTCCTTTCGGTTGCATCTAATTCACCACTGCCAAATCTTTTTTGTGGATACGGTTAAATTTTCGGCTAAATTTATTAGGATATTTTAAAACCGAGCATCGTTCACAAATCGCTAATCCTATTTATTTCTGGGTTTTAAGATCATCAACATGTGGATATAATTTATAAATCATCCTAGAATTTTGTTTCTGAGCCTTTTTTAAAGATATTTGGCTCTTAAATCTCCCTGTCAATGTCACCGTCAATTTAAAGGATTGAGAATCTGGATATAATTATAAATCTGGGTAGTGTAGAATTGTGGTTTTCCTTCTAAATTTTACGAATAATTCGTCGGTCGTGAAATTAATTTAATAATTGCAACAAAAGAACTAATCGGATGTCTCTTGATATTAGAAGTAAAGAATTCATCTCGAAGAAAAATCTGTAGAATATTTTGACATCTTTTTCATTACACAGTAGCTCCCGCAGGAAGAAAAATTAATTGCACCCGAAAACTTTACTATTATGCATTTTTTTTTAAGTTTCGTTCGCAGAAGAGAGATAGGATCAAATTAGCTAATCGATCCTTTTAGGCGGAAATTTGCTGTGTAGAATGCCAAAAATAAGAAGAGTGGTGAAGTTTTTTACTTATAAATTCACTTAGTGGTCTAACGTTCAAAAAACGTTCGTGTTCTTTTGACGTAGTGGCATTGCTTGTAGGTACTAAATGAACTCACAAGTTTATCACGACTTGTTATTTTAAATGAATTTTCCTTGTAAGTTCCATTAATTTTCAAGATTCGCATCATTTAACTGTTTTCAAATTCGCCAATATATAAAAGGGAAGTATCACTCAAGACAAAATAATTATATCTGAGTAATTGAGTATAGTAGAAATAAATAAACGCATGATTTTAACGGCAAAGGAATTAATTATAATTAATAATTATCCCCATAACATAATTACACGACGGTGTAACCTACCAAACCACTAAAGCACTCTATCGAGCGACCAGAGTTTGACATTCACACAGCATTGCGTGTGCGGTGTCGGTTTGCCTTTTGGTTTGCGCCTTGCCTGCGAGCGAATCAATTTGGCCTGGCCAGGTTTTTTCCTCGTTAGTTATTCGGAATCAACTCGAGTAATTGCTTGTAACTAAGTTCAAGTTAAGCTAAGCAAAAAAGCAAGTTAATTTGTGTTTCGTTGTCGCTGATTCAAAATTGGAAAAGGATGGTCGCTGATTCATTCCCAAAATTTTTCTGGCTAAAATTATCGGTTGTTGGCTAAAATGGCGAATTCTTCCAGCGTTTGCCTATTGTCGAAGTCTTCAATTTTTCTTAAAAATTTTCTTTAGAATTGTTTTGCATTATTGGAATGGAATGAAAATCTGTCGGGCACAGAGACATAATAAAAATCTGCCCAAACATTTTCTGTATATTCCTGAAAAAAAAAAAAACAAAAACGAGTGCTTATCTACGCGTCTACGTTCATAAGAAGTGTTATCGGGACAAGAAGCCATTGTCGGCCTTCAATAATACACAAAATTTCTAAAGAAATTCCAGTAAAAATTGAGGGCTTCCCTACCTGTAGCCGTTGATTTTATATTGGAGCGAGACATTGCTGGCTTACCTTTGGTTACGTCATCGTCGTCGAAGTTATGCAATACTCTCACGCCATCCATATAAAAAAGAAACCCCCCATACATAAGTAATTAGTTTTTTTTTTAAATTTATATCTCGATATTCATTTTGTTTGGATTTTTGTCGGCTGCATATATGCTGTAGAAAAGGGTTCAGTAAATTTCTAAGAAAAAATGTATGGCTATCTTGTATTCATAAAAATGTTTATCTACCCAGGCACAGCTTGTTCAGAACATGTTTAGCCATCAATAATGCACACAAATTCTAAATAAATATGGTCGATAAATATTCTAAGAAAAAGATGAGTTCTTGCGTATATTGATAAAAACATTGGTTCGTACCCATGATATATTTAGCCGAGATCAGAGAAAAATGATAAGTTAATGTGAGAGTGAGATAAACATCGGGGGCAGCAGAGAAAAAAGTTGTACCAGCAAAGGAGTGTGTAGACATAAGTTGTAATGAAAGTTAAAACTTAAAATTCTTCTGAGTAATAATAAAATTCGTCAATGTGGGAAACTATGAAAAAACTGAGAAAAAAAACGTGGACAAGCCATGAAACCATAGCATGGTCAACTAATTAAAATAAGTAATTATAAAAGCAAAAATTATATATATTTTACTTACGACATAACACCTCAGTTTAAATTAAACTGAATTTTTATAAACTAAAGAATGAATATTCTCTATATTCTTTTTACTTTTCACAAATTTCGATGTGAGTTGAAATTATTAAAAACTTCTAAAATTTGGACTAGCATCCAGAGGCATTGTTACATATGAATACTACAATAGCGTTAAAAAATTAGGAGCGAAATTTATTCGAGTCTTTGGATTACAGTAATTTTTACTGCAATAAATTTTTCTGAAAATGTTGCGACATGTAACGAAAACTATGCTTAAACAATGTAATTTCACAGACCCTTTGAAACACACATTTTGTAGCCTTTTCTCACTAATCGGAGATCCCCAAAAAGCCCACATCGTTGCTCATAATAAATATTTTTATAAAAAGAGAAAGCAAATGAAGCGGATCCATTGATATGAACTGCAGATATGGTTTAATTGGGTCAATAATTATATTTTGGTACAAACGTGTCCCACAGTTCCCGTAATATATATTTATTCGTTTTATAAGTATTTTAAAATTTTAAATACATAATTTAATTTGGTCACCTTTCTCCTTTGAACAGTTATATTTTTTGTAATTGTGTCGGCAAGACAAATTTTTACAACTTTGTAATAAGGATTCGATAAAGCCCATGTCCCGGGTCTACATTTTAAAAATTTGACGATAATTTTAATAATTTCTCTACAATTAAGAAGGTCTCAATACAGTTTTATATCAACATTGAATATTTTTTCATGTGAATTCCAAATTTATTTTATCAAAATCGATGTTTGTGCAATATTTTTTTTTTTTGGAAACGGATATGGCCCTAATTTTTTTTGCACTAAGTTACTTCCACTTTGTTACTGTTAAAAAAACAACAAAAAATTCACCGTTGTAGAAATTTTCAGCAAATTCTGACTCACAAATACGTGATTTTACTCAACAGTATGAAGCAAGCAGCGAAAGTGGTCAGATCATTGAAAATAACAGATAGTGTGCTGTACGCAACTGGTGTGTATTAAATATTTTTCAGCCTTGTTACCAAGATTTTATTGCTATGTAATATGGAATACACGTTAGGAACTAATCCAGGGAAATGAAAAAGATTTTTCAGTGTTGGTGTTTTGAAAATTTTAGATTTAGTGAATTCAATCGATTTTAAGAAAAATATTCAACTGCGTTACTATTCAGCTACGTTACCAATTTTTGGTAACGCGATTGAACATCGAGTAACGGAGTTGAAATGTTAATACATATTGCACAGTATTGTAGGAATTTTAGACAAAACCCATTTTTTTTCTTACCCAGTTTCCTTTTAAATCTTTTGGATAAATCATTTCTTCTATTAAATTTTAATTTTAATTTTTTTTTGACGTATATGCAAATCAAATGTAAGCATCGAACTTATATTTTCAAAATATCTTAATGCAACCGTGCCAAACATTATTTATTTTTGAAAAATCAAAAAGTGGGCTAGGTGAAACAGTATTCAGTCCACGAAACGAAATACTGTTGACAAGATCCAACAATTAAAAAAAAACTCAGGTATATTATATCACATTTGAACTTTTAACTTTTGGAGATAAAATGCCATTAACACCGGCCGAAAAACAACGACGATACCGGCCACTTGGATCCTATTTTGGGAATGATCAAAGCATTGAACTGTAATATTCAAACTGTCCAGTTCTTTTCCGATGGACCGTGTACTCAATAGCGTCAAAAACAAAATTTTTTTCCCTTTAGCTAACAAATTGTTTTAATATGAATTTGATCGAGCAACCTGGTCATTTTTTGAATCCGGCATGATGAAGGAGCGGAAACGAACGAACCGCGGACCAACAGATAGCAAATGGTCCAGATATTGCTAATGCGGAGCAATTTTTAGAACTAGTACAACCTGAGACCTCAATAAAGCTTTTTAACATTCCATCAGAGAATATTGATGCGATAAAAATATGCCTGCCAGAAAACATTTCTGTTCTTAAAGGCACTATGACCTTGTATCAACTAATTCTAAGAGAAAAAGGGATCCTCGAGTATCGAGACCTAAGTTGTTTTTGTGGAAGATTCAGTTCTCTCGGCAAAGGTTTTTGCAAATGTTATAACACCAAAATGTATTCAACATTACCATCAGAAGAAAGAACTAGTATGTACCGCATCATCTATTCACCACGAGGTAGTGACAACGATTGCGAGGATTCCTATACACATAATCCTTTAATACTTGCTTCTAGAAAAAAAACTATATACACCATTTGATTATAATAATGATGAGCTTACCGAACCCTCATATTCAAAAGCTGGCCTCAACATAAGAGAAGTTACCTGCGGGAGCTAATTACTGATCAATATAGTCAACGAAAGCAAATTGATGAAGAAGACGAATGCTAAGTAATTTTTTTCATATCAGCTGATAGCACAAAGAAAAATTTTAAAAGAGATCAAAATGAAGTTGTCGATGTTCGAGCCCAAAATATTATAAAAATACTGCCGAATCCAAATACTAAAATGCAGGAAAGCCGGATTTTCTATCTTTTTCAAAATGCAATCGATGTGTTCAAAAATAATAACTGAGTTTTCTATACTGTTACTTCCTATGAAAAAAAAAGGATTTATTTGTATCTATTAATCTTGTTACAAAGATGTATTAAAACTATAGTGTTGTTGTGAATTAAGAGACTTTATTTTGTATGTTTTAAATAAACTAACATTTGAAAATGAACTTATCCACTTTGTTACTTTAATATCCACACTATGTTACTACTTGTCCCTGATACATTTTCCAATTTATTGATTTTTTGAATTTTGTTCTATTTTCTAAAACTTTTAAACCCTTATAAATTTATTCTCATATTTAAAAGAAACATTCACAGTATAACACAAAATACGTAGCTGCGGTTTAAATTACATTAATTTGAAAATAACTTTTTAAAAATATCATCATAGTAACGTAGCTGAAAATAAGCTCAAAATTTCTAAGAAATTTGAAGTTTTATTTTTAAATTCAATTCAATTATTCAACCTTTGGCACAAACATATAAGAAAACTTAGTAATTAACTTCGCAAGTTAAAAAAAGCTATTCTTCTTGTTTTTATCTTCTGGTAACAAAGCTGAACAAATTTGGGATGATTGAGCACATTTTTATTTATAATTCACAAAATATTTGAAAAAGTGCGCTGCCAAAAAGAAAAACTATTTATTAATTTAACAATATTTTTAATGAATATATTTCTCATCCACATTTCAAGATATCAATTATAAATTTAATTTTTTCCATTTGTACCAAAATATAATTATTGACCCAATTACTTCGAGTTGATGTATTGGAGCATAAAGAATTTGCCAAGAACATGTTCTGAACGATGATATTAACCAACAATGGGAAATAATTTTGCTGCAAGATATGAACTTTAATCTGTTAGTGAAACTAATTAATTTTGTTGAATTTACTAAAAGTACAAAAAAAAAAAAACATGAAGGACATCTGTCACACTATACGACGTTGCTATTAATTCGCTTAAAACAGCCTCCATGCATGAAAGATTTACAGAAAGTAATTAAACATCAGGGCAAGGAGATACAAGTTTAATAAGATTTGAACATTTTTCATCGCATATTTCTATTTCCCTATAGATGATCGAATCATGACATATGAAAGGTAATTAATACTGTTAGTCTCTGGGTGGTATAATATAGGGAAATAGTTTTTTAACTTGACTTAGACAAACAGTTAAAATTTATTATCTTTTATATTTTTTAACAATCAATAAAAGAATGCATAAAGAAATATTGTGAAATCTTCTGAACTTTCATTTGTTTTTATTTATTTCATGGCAAACACTTAAAATTCTCCTCCGATTTTCAAGCCGACTAAGTTGTTTAGTTTAAAATTGTTAGTGAAGATGTTTATAGAAAAAAGTTTCTTATATTTCTGATTCTATTCTATTCGGCATCTTGGGATGAATAAATTTCATATTTTAATGAGAAATGGTAATAGTATAAAAAAGTCCTTTGCTGTAAAATGAATTATCTTAACTAGAAATTCAATTAAAGTAAATCTGCTTAAAAGAAAGTTCTTCCAAAAGTTCAAAAACATTAGAACAGCTGCACGTATGGGACAGACCCCACGATGTTAATATCAATCAATTAAATTTCTCCTATTCCTATGAAAATGAGATTACCCAGTTCTTTTGGGTATGAATATGACGGTGTTTAGTCACTCTTATGAGTAATCATGAAATTCTTGCGGATACATATTTATAGGTATACTGCTAGCGGTTTGAACAGAGTGCATCCTAGATTTATTTATTTATTCTTATCTTAGTATCCATAAAACTTTCGCGGCTGAACATGGTCCAATAGCTATTTTTTTGTTATTTGTAAAATATTTGAAAATCCTTTACACAAACAAATATCATCACCTGACGGCTCCACATCAAACTGGTTTGAGACCAAAGCATCGATATACTACAGCTTTCATAAAAATCTTCCCTTATATCCGTGAGACTATTATAGGTGTATACTGTAACTGTTTCCAATACTTCTTCTGATCGATTTCACCAAAAAACTCAATAAAGCCAACTTGATTTTCCTTATATACGATTTTATCTGCTAGGACTTCAATAATTTGTGTGCTGTAGAGGTAAGGCTGTTGATTTTTAATATACCTACTACATGGAACTCTTTTCACACTACTATTGTTTTCTTTACTAAAGATTTTTATCGAACTACTGCCATATATGTATCCTGATAATTTTCAGTTTATCTAAACCCCTTAAAATTTTTAATAGTACTGTGAATAGTAAATCAGAAAAAAAAATCTTTACATTATGAAATTGATTGCAACTTTGATTTTATTGATTCCGAATGAATTTAGACTTGGTCGAATTGCAAAATTGCAATCGCTGAGATTCGATTAGGTACAACTTAAATACACTTTCAAAATAGAATATGTGAAAATTAAGACCGTTTTATTATTAATGTTGTTACTTCAGTACAGTTCAATGATCTTGTGTTCTTAAACTAATATAGAAACAATAAAGATCGTAGCACACTATGATATAAAGGTTACGTTAATATTGGTCTCTGACATACATCTAGCATCCATAAGTGACTCTGATTTTGTGCCTTGCTCATGGAAGGAGGTAATTAGTTCTTTGGAATTTGTCTAAAGCAGGCAGTAGTATGTTACAATTTGTAATAATTCCTACTCAACCTACACCTCTTTCTCCATTGAAAAAGCACATTTTCAAAAGAACGATGAACCAAAAAAATGCTAATTGTTGAAGAAACTCTGACCGTCTATAAAATAGTCTGCCTAAGAACAAAAAACGAACACATGGCTAATAGGTCTGCCGTTTAAACCACCGAACAATGGTTAAAGAATCTGGATTCAGGATACTATTTCAAAAGCCATGGGAATGCGGTCAATATATGTGAGAAATATTTGGAAAAGTTTTGCTCAGAGCTACAAAAGAAGTTTTAAACGTGGTACATTATACATATAAGAATGGGTGACTTCCACGATCGCTGTATTTTCTGAAAATGTCAATAACATGTCACACGAGTTGTGATGACTACACACATCTGTAATGCTATGACATATTTAGGGAACGATAACTCGGGAATAAATGAATAACTGACAGATTTTTCCTTAAAATTTTATCGTACTGATGGAAATTCTAGGAAGAACTAAGTTTCATCGGCTATAAAACATGATAAATTCAATTTGACCTTGCTTGGAAACAAATACCAAATTACAAGAGAGTTTTGGAATTCTAAAATTGAGACCTTGATACCTGCAATGATGGTGATAAAACCCTACTTTCTCAAAAGCAAAGAACAATAAAATACTCTTCATAGGGCTCCATAATTTGAAAAAATTTAAATGCGCTCTACAATGGCACAGATAGAGAAGGACTCGAAGATGGTATCGTTCTTTATTTTTTATTATGCTGAATCGTATACTTAATTATTACTATGCCGTCATAATATACCTTTTCAATAATACCAGAAATATAGAAAGGATTCTTTTCTACCCTCACTTTACGGTACAAAGTCAGAGAGAGAATCTTTTTAGGATCATTCCGCAAATTAAATATTTGGCTAAGGTAAGGTATACGAAGACTCGCACTCTGTGTCCAGCCGAGTTCAGGAAAATGTAAGCAAACTTTTAGATAAGCAAAAAACAATAAACTGTATTAAAAAAACTGTTAAAATAAATTACTTTTGTAAATAATATGAACTAAAAAGTAAAATATAATTTTTTCTTTCTCAGTGATATAAACAAGAAATTTTTAATGCAAAAGTTTGGGTATCCATAACTATAATGACATTTGCCTAAGTGCAACTCATGCCCAGAGTTTCGACTTTCGAAACTCGACTCCCGAAACTCGACTCTCGAATCTCGACTCTCGAATCTCGACTCTCGAAACTCGAGTCGACTGTCGTAACTCAATTCTCGAAAATCGACTCCCGAAATTCGACTCTCAATATTCGGCTCTCAAAACTCGACCCTCGAAAATCGACTCTCGAAACTCGACTTTGGAAAATCGACTCTCTAATCTCGACTCATATCACAATCTCCGACACGTAAAAAAATTTTACCCCATCGGAAAGCTCCCCATTGAGCAATTCTAAATAAAAAAATCGCATGTAAATCCATGAACATTTACTACCCTAAAACTCGTCACGAACGCCACTCTCAGGTGTTCAGGCGCTCAGGCGCTCAGACACAAACTTTCTGAGTCAGGGGTCTGTAAGTTGATAGAATTTTATTAAAAACTCAATTTGACGTTGTATCCATGATTTCAATCCATAATGTGAACAAGTATTGCATTAGTACTATATTTGGTAATTTTCAAGTATGATTGTCACAAGTATTCATAACGTTACATATCAAAATATTATGGTTGCTCTTATAAAATTCAATGATTTTCTATCTATTCTGAGAGATCCATAAGTGATCTTTTTAACGAAATCGAGTTTTTGCATTAATCACTTCTTTGCGGGTAGACGTATCGCATCGTTTAAAAGAAGAACCATACGAGCCCGATAATTTTTATCGGTTATTGTAGGAAGCCGTTAAATTTAGTACTATTGGGGTTTATCTTCTACATCAAATGATCGCTAGCTGTAGCAATTTAGTACAAGTAGATAATTTCACGAAGATCCACAGTCTCAGCACAAACAGCCCCGCTATCAATACAAGTGTAAGTAAATAAGTGCTTCACGTGGTTATATCTTGGTTTTAGGGATGTATTTTGAAAGCCGTGGTTAAAATGAAACTTCTTTAAGTTGAAGGACAGTGTGAGAAGATCAACCAGCTACAAGTGTAACGTCAATCGAAAGGCGACAGTGAAATACTGAACTGACGTCAATTGGAAAGGAACCACAACCAAATGTTTAAAAAGGTTCAATTACAGAGACGAAGTCTTACCTTCATGGGTAAAGTAATCGTTTGTAAGGCCAAAACAGGGGTAAGAAGACTTTTTTCCTTCTATTAGAAGGAAAAACTCCGGATCATATTAATTGTTGTATTCAAGATCACACAAAATAATTTGAGTGAGAAACTGGAACATCAAGATCATGCTTGATTTGTTTCGCAAACAGGATTTTGATTTGCACTTTAACTACGGACAATAAAGAAAAGTTTGAAAAGAAAATTTGATTGCGTTTTTTGAAAGACCTCAGATAGGAAAAGTTGCGTTCATGAGGAGTTATGCATGAAGATAAAATGTTTTTTGCACGATAACGCCAAGCAAGTTTCAGCTACTGAAAAAATGCTCCATTTGGTTTGAGTTAAGAAATTTTTCATTCTCATGCAATCACTATATGCAAAACTTATACAGCTAGCTCATATTACATTGAATCAATAATATAATCTCTTAAGCAATTGTAAATTTTTTCAGACAGTTGTATGGCACAAAATAAAATTCCCATCCTACTCAGGATATGATTTATCTTAGTTTTCCTGAAACATATTTTTTTTACGATTTTGATTTTTCTGCGTTGAAAAGGAGGATACGGATAATCCACCGGGTCTATACGATTGAAGAATATGCCAAGTTGATAAATTCTGACCTCAGCAATTATAGATTTGAGTGCTGGTTTATTCAAATGTGTTCAAATCTCTGCAAAGGTCTTAACAGCAATCACCTCAACTTCAGAGACTGCATCTGTTCAATCGGAAAAAGTAGAACTATCCAGTTCATATGAAAGGTATTCATATATTCATATTTCTAAAAATATATTAAGAAATCGAATCTTGCAGAATGAACTCTTCTTAAATTACTAAAATGAGGAGGATTATATAAAATTTACACGGAAGAGGTATCTTAAAGATGTTGATTTAAATATAAGGCAACTCCGCTCATTTCATCATTTTTGTATTCAAATAATGAATTTTGTTTTTTTTCACACGATTAAAAATAAATAAATTTAATGACCACTACATCGGTAATTGTCGCTCCTAGAAGCTACAAAAATGCTCGGCCAACGTGAGCACCGAACCCACGACCCAAAGATTAAGAGTCTCGCGCTTCACCGACTTAGCTATCTAGCTACTCATGCTTGTTCTGAGTTATTGATATTAAATTATGTTCGCCCTCACAGACTCATATACTGATTGAAAGTCAGTAATTTGAAATAAAGTCTTTCAAAATATAAATAATGGAATCAGAATTGTTTCTTATTTAAATACTTCCTTAAATTTCTAATTACCTCAATGAAAGTTTGATTATTTGTGAAAAAATTCCCTCACCTGAAAGAAAAAGAAAATACCAAAAATTAGAATATTTAAAAATTTTGTTTCATTAGAATAGTTAGAAAATATTTAACAAAATAAGTATAAAATAATAAAAAATAAAGAAAATGTTTTCTGAGTGTGAACAATATATTTAACTGCACATAGTATAACAAAAACGATAGAGCCAAGAAAAGAATTAGTTTATAAGTTTGTCACATGGAACCACGAAAAGCCACAAGAAAATTCCATTTGTGTAACGGTTTAAGTACTTTTCGAAGTTATAAATCTTCGTGTGGAGACAATATCTTTTCCATTTTACGACTGAACTTCGAAAAGTTATTACCTCACATGGTCAAGATTTTTGTCAGTGAATTACAATTTGGATTACTACTTCCGTTTAAGGATTGCTCTTTTTATTTTTATGTGGACAACGAAAGCACCAGGATAATACCCTACGATGCAATTTCACGGATTTTACTGGAAGGTAACCAGAAGGGCTTGATTGAAAAAGAACATTTGAAATAGTAGAATTAGAGAAAAGGAAATCTGATTAGGATAGATAAGAGCCTGAAAATTCCCAATTTTTAAGATTTATTTCACAAAATGGAATTTTATAATTTTAACGAAAGAGAAAGGAGATTGAAAAGCTGAATAGATATAACAAAATTGAGCTCTTAAGGAAGGAGAAATATGTGATCGTATTTGCGCAGATTAAAGGCAATCTGAAATACGTTGGTCGTACTTGGATTATAATAGCTTGCCAACAATTTTACAACAATGGGTGTACTACAAACAGATGTAAATGTATAGGGATGAATTTATTCAAAAGAAAATATTTACAGGGAGAATATACAAAATATAAAAGTTGTTGAGACAAGTATTTTGAATATCAAGGAGAAGACTATACGAGGATAGGTCGATAGGTAAATAATGTTCTGAACCTTAATAATCGAAGTACCTAATTGAAATAATTCTTGATGGGGTGGATCGTAGAACAAACTTACTGAGGCAGAATCTAGAAATTGTACAAATTAATGTTGAGCCTAGTTAAAATTATACTGATGTATGTGAACGTCAGCGTATACTAGACTGGGCACTATCCATATACTTAATTGGGTGTATCTGGGAAACATAATGCCTAACATAAGTTAGATGAAATTGATAATGGCCTACAGTGGTGGAAATTCACATAAAACCAGTTGGAAAAATAATTAATAGTTTGCTTAATAAGGTGAGTTTTAATATTTTAGTGCTTTTTGAAGAAGATCTGAGCCATTCTGAGTAAATTAATTGTATGCTCACAATTTACAGATACTTCTTCCAGTTTTATTTCAGCCATGCCACGTGGGAAGATTTTAAATGATGATGAAAAGACGAAAAAACTTTGTTATAAGGATAGTGGGTTAGTGAGGGAAATTGCGAGGAAGATCGGCCGATTACATAACGTTGTGATTAAATTTTTAAATTAGGCGAAAAATATGCGAAAAAGGTTAAGTCCGCTACAAAAACAATTAATTTTCCGTAAGGTGCGTCAAAATAAACCGTTTCTGGGCAAATTGTGTCAAAATTAGAATTTCCTGTGTCAAGCGACGCGTGCGTCAAATATTACACGCAAGATCCCAATCTAACTGTTAGGAAGAGGGCAAAAAAACCACCATTAACGGCCAACTCATAAGCATATAAGATTAAATTTTGCTGAAAACCATATGGCATGGACCACTGTATGGGATAAAGTTCTTTTTACTGAAGACAAGAAATTTAATCTCGATGGATCCGATGGATTTCAGTCTTATTGGCACGACAAGTGCGTCCAAAAAGAAGTAAGGATGAGCCGCAACTTCGGGGGTGGTAGTGTGATGGTCTGGCTGGATTTTGCTCAAGTGGTAAAATGATTCTTGCATGGGTTCCTCAAAGAATGAACTCAGAAAAGTACATGGAGCTTTTGCAAGATGTTATGATTGAACGGGCCGAAGAATTATGTGATCAAGACTTCGTTTTTCAACAGGATAACGCCAGCATCCACGTGACGAAGAAGGTAATTGAGTGGCGATACTTTGAAATGGCCCGTAGGAAGTCGTGACTTAAATCTGATTGAGAATCTTTGGCGGATACTTGCGAGGCGAGTTTACACAAATGGACACCAGTTTTCCAACATACAGGAACTAAAAATAGTGTTAAAATTAGCGTGGGAGTCTATAGCCATAAATGAATTTAAAAACCTCGCCGTATTTTTGAGGTTATAAATCAGAGTGGAGGTTCTACACATTATTAGAATTTTACTTCATAAAGACTGTTTAAAATAATTCTTATTTTTACAACATATTTTATGATGGTTTTATGTGAATTTCCATCTGTTTTGCTTGAATTTTGTTAATTTTGTCGTTTTTTTATTATTTATTGTTCTGAATATGCATTTTTATGTTGTATTATGAAAACATATATTATTTGGATATTAAATTAAAAAGAATTTTAATTATGTAATGAATTTCCACCACAAGCAAAGAAGTTTATCGACACCTCTGGAGGAAAAACAAAATAAGTCCTACTCCTTAGGATTACAGAGCCTTTCTCAGGCCATTGCCCATTTATGAATTACCTATTCAAAACAGACTTGGCAGAAACTTCATCCTGCCGATTCAGCAACTGCAAAGCATTGATTAGGCGGAGATTGCTTCACTTCGAACATGCTTTTCCCCCACCAAACTACGTGTGGAATGACGATCCCAGAATAGCTCTAGATTTTATTAACAGTCTTAACCTAGAAAGTAAGTAAATTGAACTGGGATTCATAATTGATCTTTCATATCGCAGTAAACTGCGCCTGCACACCCCACAACAAGTCTAATCTAATGAAAGCTAGTTGCATCAAAATCGCTGAAATCTCAGCCAAACACTTATTTTTTTGTATGTATTGCTCTGAAAGTTATCTATTTATACATGGTGTTTCCCACTAGGAGGTTAAAGAGCAGGAGATGATAGTACTTTCCTAGACGAACCAAAAATTGTACGGCAGCGGGGGGGGGGGGGGCAATATCAACCGTTTAGGAATCACAGGGTAATTACGAAAAAAGCTAGTTTTTCACAAAACGACCCGTATCTTAAAAACTACAGGGCGTACGGCCACAGTTAAGAGCTCATTAGATGCAAAAGTTAATGGCCTTTGCACACACTCCTCTCGAAAGAAGAATTATGGTTGTCTAAACTAAAAATTTCGGATTGCCTTACCTTTTTTTTTAATTTAACCTCTATTATTTTTGCAAAACGGTCGTTAATATAACTTTCTTTTATAAAAACTGTAAACTGTAGCCTCTCCTCTTTAAGTTGACCTATTACCTGTAGCCGTTAAACATTTATTAACTCATAACCTATTCAGGTCACACCGAAATTAGACGATATCTTTTTAAATGACGTGCGAAGGGAACAAATTATTGTTGAGGGTAGGTTTGAAAATTGGTTTGAGAATAGGTTTAGAGCTAACAACTCTTAAAGTGCCTCAGATAGAACATAGGGTGTAATAGATCACATTAAAGAGGAGATCGTTGTATACAAGCTCAAATGCGAGAACTGCAAAATTGGACAAACATAAAAAGAATATAAAACATATGTTAATAAACAAGCACCACGATCAGCACTAGGATCCCACAGAATAGATATAGGGCATGTATTTTCCTTCGACAATACAAAAATAATCGACATGGAAAATACTAGAATAAAACGTAACCTTAAAGATGCACGCCGCGTATACATTAACAAAAACAAAGTTATACACTTAAAACAGGACACAGAGCTAATAAAATAAATACTGAACAAATTAAACTCGTAGCCAGTTAAATGTTTTCTTTGTTCTAATACCCAAGACACACAGCACAATCTAATGAATCATTAGTACTAATTATTCATTAAAATGACGTGTGTCACATAATATTCGATGATAATGAAGTACACTAATGAATTGTTTTCTTCCTTCATTTTAGCTACATTGAGAAAAAATGTGCTTGATTTGACATATAATATAAATGTTGAGGTCCGGTGTGCATATGCCGATTTGAAAAATAAGAAGAAGAAATACAAAGATGTGCAAATCACACACTTATTCTTTTTAATATAAAGTTTTTCTCATTTGGAAATTGTTAAATTGAAAAATAAAATAAATAAAAACAAAGTTTATCTCGTTAGTTCGATCCATATTGCTTCTTTAATGTCATAAGTATATCAAAACCAGTTTGACAGCACAACTTAATAAAAGAAATGGCTGTGTGTCTGCAGTCTCTAATGAACCATTATAGACTAATTAGTCGTTAGTTATTTCTTCATTAAGTGAGTCTAGGCCATAAGTCTTTATTTTAATTTATTAATAATATATTTTTATTTTATTGTAATTTGTTAACCATTTTGCTTATTTGTTATTTATTATTCTTTTTAAAAAAATTTATACGTGCCGCAGACAGAAAAACTTATTTAGAATTTTTAAAAAAAACTTGAAACTAATACTATATGTATAGAGCTCCTGAAGAAGGGGCGCACTTGGACCCGAAACGTCGAGCAATGAAATCAAAAATGAAATATTTTTCAACAAAACGATCGATGTATTTCTCAAAATAACCTTTTAAAAAAAATCGTCCTTTAAGTAGGACGATCACATAAGGCCAGCTGGAAACCTATCAGCTATAAATTCGCGTATACTCAGCTTTAAGACTAAAATTACCTATCACACTCTAAACCGAAAATGCAATTTTCTCTTTCAGTGTTGCTTTTTTTCTTGCACTTATTTTTCACCATTACTTATTAGATAAAATAAAATATTATCATGCAAAGAATTCATGTTAGGTGTTAATAGGAATACTGAATAGGTTAGATTGGTGTACATTTTAATCTCAGGTCAACCTTTATACGTATTCCTTTCATTTACATACCTTGAGCTCGTAGGAAAACCAGAGTTATAGCCTGAAGCAGCTATCACTACCAAAGGGTGATTGAGGTGATTGAGGTGATTGAATCTATTTGGAATCCAGCTTTGTAAATTTAATAGCAGTAAATACGAATAGCAGTAACCAGAAAAATTGCTATACTTGGAAAACCAGCAATCAGAGAAAGTTATCAGTTGTTTGCTTTGCTTAATATTTTCTATAAATACTGGGGGAAAATATATACATATGACATAATTGTTCACACTGTCGACATACACCTATCTCGAGAGAAGAAGTAGATATTCATTACGGATATATCCTACGTCTTAGCTTTAATAGTACACCTTGGTTATGGTTTCGAAAAGACGCTGCCCCTAGTTATGAAATTACCCCTGTCGAACTGGTGCATGTTAGGAAAATGACTGGAATGTAGTACAAATAAAGGCAGTCATTATAACAATAGACCGATGAAGTTGATTGAGATCTGAAGATAGTGTAGAAAGAATGAATGCTGATTCAGTTGTGTATTCAATGGTAAATATACAGGTTGTCAAATCTAGTGAGTCAAGCTCAATACTGTCCTTTTGTTTCAGTGCTTCCTTCCATGTTCGGATTTTGTTCTTTGCGCTCCTGTTGTATTACATTAATTCTAAATTTAGTCACATTATATCAGATTATGTTTTTCTTTTTCTTTGTTGCTTTTGTTCGATTTAAATACTAAATTTCGAACAACGACCTCAGTGCTGTTGCGCCCCGTTGGCAACTTTCCTTGATACTTATTGATCAAGCTAAACCGAACACGAGCTAATCTAATTGGCCGATGCGCGGATTCATTGCTCAAATTGAGTGAATCACCATTCAGTACCTAGATCTAAACCACATTATTGTAAAATCTTGCCCTGGTAACTTCAATGGTACGTTCTCCAGTAAGCAGAACTTAAAACCAGATGCTCTCAACTTGTTAAATGGCCTAATGTTTTAAGTACTCTCTGTTGTATAAATGTCCTTACAATAACTGTTACCTTAAAATAATAAAGGATAAGGAATAAGATATTTTTCGAATACGGCTAGGATGCTAAGCTTTTCATTGACTGTCAGAACCAGCTTAACACGTCTTTTACATGCCTTTATATTCTTCGAATGGTTCATAAAATGTAAAAGTTTGACCTGTTAAAGTTACATTCAATGGAGATAGCCTTTTCAAATTGCGACTGCTAACTACTAGTATAAAAGAAGTTTTGAGTGATCTTCATAAACTGGAAAGATAAAATTATTCCAAGGAAGGTCCTTAAGAATAAAACATGGGTATTGAACCTGGTCTAGTGAAGCAACTATAATATCTATAATATGTAAAGATTTGAGAATTCAGTGAATTCAACTAGTCTTTTATGCCACGCATATGTGGAAGATCAATCCAATCCCAGAGTTCGTATGTCCGAATCTGAGAATTTGTAGTTTGTACGGGGTGACGGTTAAAAAAAATTATTTCTTTAATTTTTTTATATTATAATATGTTTAGAGTGCGCTTATAAAATATTGAGTTTAAACTTAAATAAACACAAAAGTTATGAGAACTCAGTTGAACCTGTGTATTTGTCTACAGCCGTCTGAAAATTTATGATCCTCTCATAGTCCTCTCAAGGAAATGTCTAATGATTGTAACTGGCAAAAAAAAAATTTGGTAGGCGCGTGTAGTTTTATGATCCTTTATTAGGGTTCTGTACCAAAAGGGTAACAACGGGAACCCTATTACTAAGGCTTCACTGTCAGTCCGTGCGTCACCAGGTTGTACCTCATGAATCGTAATAGGTAGACAGTAGAGATTTTCATAGTCTGTGTATTTCTATTGGCGATATAACAACAAATAATAAAAATATAATTAAACTAAAAATTAAATGAGGCCCCATACAAGAAACGTGATTTTTTCGGTGTTTTTTTCTTCGTTTTATTCTCATTCATTATTATTATCATTAAGTAGGAATTTTTTTTCAAATGACAGCATTATTTTTTCGCAGGACGCCTACTCTCATTTGAAGAAATAAATAAAAAGTACATAGTGTTAAATTTTGTACGATGGTACTGAACCCTTCGTGCACGAGTCCGACTCGCATTGTCCAGCTTATGCTAATATTATTTGCCTTTGTCTAGAATCGGTTTTGACGAATAAAGGTAAATTCAAACAAAAATAAAGAAAGTAAGAATGAAAAGAAATTTAAACTTTAAACGTGATTTCCCAAAAAACAGAATTTTTATTATCGCTTCTCGATGTAATTCAATCAATTTACATGGGATGAACTTGCAATTCAGTCAAAATGTACCTCTTTAGACTAAGTTCAGTTAATCGTACCATTTTTTAAAGTTACAATTTTCAAAAATATAAAAAAAAAATTGTCTGAATTTTTGAAAAAAACTAGATTTTTTTTCAGTTGATCACCATTTTGGTAAGAAAAATAAAATTAAGAACAACGGCACGCCTAACTTTACATATAATTAAAAAATTATAAAATCATATTAATTGTTTTTAACCTCACAAGCCTGGTGACCGAGAACTATAGAGACGGACGTTTTTCTCGAATACCCTTATGGGAGGATCTCTGGCACCATTAAATGAAAAGCTGTTGTTTTTTTTAATTTTTTTAGTTTTACGTATGTATGTAGGTTACTATGCAAAACAAAACAAAATTTATTTGTAATAAATGTTCACTATAAAAAATCTCAAAAATTGTGATATTTTTAAGTTGCCACTCTGTTTCTTAATCCATAAGGTCTCATTCGCGTGGAAATTCATAGCCTCACATTTGTCAACTAAGGCAGTTTATCAATTAATTTTTCAAAATTCCTAATCGATTTTATCTAACATTTATGAACTAAATATATCCAAAAATACATATAAGTATATTTTTGATTTAATGGAAGTCCTTTAATCCTTTTAAGCAACGAAAAAAGCGAAGAAGTAAAGATGTGTGCTTTTAAAATGAGAATAAAAAAGAAATAAACCCTTAGATACGGTAAGCTTACTATTTTTGCTACCATTCGTCGAAGAGAAAAGCTTCAATAAGCCAGAAGAAAGGAGATTCCATTATAATCTACTGATCAAGTCGCAAACTTAATTTATCCTCAATAATAGCTTTACACAAGAAATCACTTTACTTTCTCGTCTGATAGACAGACACATGGGGGGTTGTTAACAATGCAAGCCGCATAGGAAAAACAATGAACTTGAAGAAATGGTTAAAGGCGAGAATATAAAAGCCGGGACGTTAATTTTATCCATCAGGAATAGATTTTTTTTCTTCCTAGAGTATAAGGAGTACGGAATTATAACATGCAATCCTTCGACGTACATATATAACTCTTTCGCGGTGGTATAAAGGAATAAACCTACTCGCCGTGGTAGAATACTTAGAGAGAGCTTACTTCATTCCGACCATAGATGAAAGTGATAAGTTGAAAGGAGCAGCTATAACAACAATAAAACCATAACAGGCGGGTACTGACAATGTCGGCGGCTGGTTGGTAGTTACATATATACCATAGTAGTAGCGGGAGGCGTGAAATAAGAGAGGAGGAGGATGAGAGTAGGTTCGTGACAAGTGGAATAATATGTTAAAAGCATTTTCTGGAGCAGTAGAAAAGTTGAGAATAACTAAGCTGAATAGCATGAGTGAGCGATTTTCTTTGGAGCTCCAATCCCCTTATGAACTGCTAGCTACCCTATGTTCCACCTTTTCCATTTCCCCGGAACGCAACGCTTAGTAACGTAAAGGGAATAAATCTCAGGATAATGCTGAAAGCACGTTTCGATTTTAAGGAAATGTTCCTATTCGTCCTACCTACATATTTCTGCTATAATGGAATAAGACAAAAAATACCACACAAAAAAGGTGAAATATTCGAAGAAAAATATATTATGCTTCGTGCTCATGCAACAGGGAGTCAAATAGTAGTCCTCCACTCCCAGAAGATTCCAATTCATTTTCAAAGTCAGTGTAAACCCTAAATAATCCTTGATGTAGATATCAAAATTCCTTTATATTCAGGGAGTTACCTAAAGAGCATTCTCCTCATATACCGTCACATAGCACACAAACCAAATTCCATTTATGTTATTAACAAATAAGGACGACGCGGCGCAGGTTGAAAGACGAAGTACGAATAGAACTCGAATCTATTTACTAAGTGAATTCGTCTTCTTCTTTACTAAAATATTTTCTCCGACTTATGTTAATATGTTCTTTTAGGTTTTGTTTTCATTTTACCTCGAATCTAGCATGGCATCCGGAATTTCGGATGAGAATAGAACCGACGTAGATAAATTAGTTTGGTTTCATGAATAGGGAATGCGCTTCTTATTAAGAGCCTTCAGTCTATCACTGCTGGAGCGCGTGTTGTTTTCTTAAAATTACAGCGGCGTAAAAAAATTACTTCCAACTAGATATGTTCATATAACTCCTCCAAGCGTACCACGAATACTATATAGGTATGTATACAATGGAACCGAGATATATCTGGCTCAAGGAGAAAACATTTCTAGAACCCCCGAAGGGTACCTATCCACTCTCGTTTAACTAAAGATTTTTGTTTAAATTGCCTGCAGTACCGCAAGCGTAAGATTGATTCATGGCAAATTTATTTCTATTGAGTGATGGATCTACTTGGAAAACTTAAGTGAATCTCTATAGCAGGAAATTTCTACTTACATAAAAGGGTTTGCTCTGCTCCCTTTTGTTGTTATTATTTTTGTTTTTTTGTTTTTCTTTATAAGCTTAGTAAAGATTGAGGACATATTTATACATATTATTTATAAATACATACAAGAAGTAGCTATAAATGCGTGTCTGAAACTGATGTGAAGTCATAAATTTCCATCAGAATCATCAGCTTTATGTGCTCACTTTGAAACAAAATTTGATGCTGAAAGGTTGACAGGAATGATTTAGGAGAGAATTAATGTTGGTGTGTTGTATAATAAGGCATTTTATAGTGCAGTATTTTTCTTTAGATTTTAATAATGCTACGACGAAATAATCCCTCAACAAAATATAAATAAAGTTGAAAAGATGGGTTGATGGTATGCTGATTCGTATGTTAAAGCCTGGTGATCTGGTTGGTCAATTAAGTCTGTATCTTAAATCAGATATGTTTCGAGCAAGTGATGACAATATCTGATATAATCATATTCAAGGTAGATTTTGTAAGACCATTTCACGTGATTTTATGAAACCGACAATAATAGCTGGAACCGTCTTTCCAGCAAGGATCGATGGTTGTGGTTACAGACGGTTCCACAAAACGAACAGTGGAGTCACACTGGATGTATACGGCCCCAAATGCCATATAGAAAAGGCCCTGGGCTCTACCCTTAGCATATTCCAAGCCTAGATAATGGCCATAGAAGAACCCGCCAATACCTGCATTAAAACATCCACAAATAGCTCAACCATTAATATCCTCTCAAGGACTTAAAGTCCTACACTATCCAGTCAGGGATACTCTGGCAATGTGTACAAACCCTCAAGAATTTATTAAGGAGAACACAAAGTTATTCTCATGTGGGTATCGAGACATGGGGCCATAAAGGCTATGAAACGGCTGATGACCTATCCAAAAGAGGAGCAGAAGCTCCCTTTGTCGGACTAGAGCAATTTTCTGGCACTTCAAGGTGTTAGCTCAGAGTTGCACTAAATAACTGGCAGAATAAACAAAAATCTTGTATTGGGAAATGCTACAAGGACTTCGTCACGCAAAAAGATTTATCGACACCTCTGGGGGAAAAATAAAAGAGTTCGTACTCCTTAGAAGAATAGAGCTCAAAATTATAACAGAGCTCTTCTCTGGCCATTACCCGTTGAGGTATCACCTAAGCAAGATGGTTATTGTCTAAGGCTTCATCTTGCCACTTCTGTCATGATGCTCATGAAACCTCTGCAACTGCGAAGCATTGGCCAGGCGGAGATTACTCCACCTCAAAGATGTATTTACTCCACCAAACTACGTGTGAAGCCTTAATCCCAGAATGGTTATCGACTTTAATTGCAGTCTTAACCTAGAAATGGAGTAAATTCTAACGGGGACTTACAATAGATCTTTCAGGTCGCAGTGATTACGAGATTAACACCTACATACCCATTCACAAATCTAATCAAATTTACATACTCGGATATTCCTATAAAAAAATTCGCAGGAAATTTTCCTTACCAAATTAAGTCTATGCATGTATGACTGGAAATATTGCTTCATAAAGCTCTAAACGACTACAAGTTAAGTTATTAATAACTCTCTATTCATGGGTCTTCTAATAAGATTAGTGACAATCCTGGTGGAGTGTCCAATGTCGAACTTAACAATACTTGTAATTAACCAGCTTTTGTAAGGGATACAAACAACATTGCCGATCAGCTCTCTCTGGTATAAGTAGAATGATTACGAGGATATTTTTAATTATTGCTTCGTTCGAAACTTCTAAAGTGTTTGAGGGATGGCTACTGTTGATGGAACTAGTATTTCCAACCAATTATAACTTGTGATGGTGTTTTCGAAATTCTAATCCAAGTTTGCCATCATCTTCGTCTTCTTACAATATGTTTATTGACATGGCAAATCGAGGTGAGCTATTATAATAGTTAGCACGAATATAAGAACTAAGCTAACTAATTCATTTAGTTATTTTGATCCAGATGTTTGACTTTCTTGAAATTATGTGACTCTTTTGTATTTCCAATAGTTCCTTTTTTTTTTAATGTAATAAGCTTTGATTAAGTGCAAACTTCTGAATGTTTTCCTTAGAAATGAGTGGGTACTGCTAAAGAACGAAATAAACGAGCAATTCAGTGGTCTCAGATAGTACATAACTGCGATTTATAGTCAACTCAACAAAAGCGATATTTTATTGAATTTGCTACTTGTATCTTTTTTATTCGATTTCTCCATTATAGTTATATAAATCGCATCAAAATGCAGATTCTGGCTCTAAATCAATATAAATGTAAAACACATCTCCCATGGCTTAGTTGGTATCTATAAACTGTAATATTCGAAAGAAAGATCAATACTAACCTAACTTGTAACAATCGTTGGCGTAGCTTTATATTTGACAGAGGTTTTGTGATAAGGCCAAAAACGTACAAAACTAGTGTCGCATTAGGCGCCATTTAGTAGTCCATATATGCTTGCAGATAGTAGGCAGGGCATCACCAACTGTTATAAGAATAGTCAAAGACCGTATTGGAATTCTCTGCAACTGAATCTAAGTTTGGCCTCCTAGGTTAATATTGGTGTTTAGAATGTAAATATATAATTACTTCTTGACTAAACATATACAACGCTATTTTGAAAAATAATCTCAGTTTTTTCATTGAGAACAGACTATAGTTACTCCAATGTAGTAAACGATTAAAAATAATATTTACAAATAGGTTAGAAAAGTTTGTCAAATATAATCTGTTTTTAATGCCTCGGCCATCAAGCTCCCGGAGTAACCAAAGACCAGAAGTTAATAAGCGAAAGAGGTATTCCAAGACTCGAGAAGAATGAGCAAACGAGCTAGAATAATTGTTCTAAGACCAATTCTTATGATACCCTATATGAATGCCCGTATCCCATTTGTTCAAGTTTGATTTTTGAAGTGCTTTTTCGCATATATTTCTAGAGCGGTACGTTGGAAAGAAAAAAATTATTATAACCAATTTTATAGGATTTCGTATTCTGAAGTTTTTAGTACAATAAAAATATCTAGAACTGATCCTTTTCACAGTATACGTAAAAAGCCTACATTTTATATGGCAATACCAGGAAGGGGTTGCCCGATTTAGTCTAATTTTGAAATTTTATTTGCTATTACTATGAAGGTGTGCAATCAATTTTGCTCTACCATCATTATTTCTGTGAGTTATAAACGGAATGCCAAACTAAGTACACCCTATAGATTCTATCTAGTTCGAAATTACCACAGAAAGTAAACCCATAATTCGGGGTTTACGATTACAGAGCGGGACAATGTAATCAGATTTTCAGCAAGTATGTAAGTCTTCGTAAGTAACGCATCTTAACCAATATATCCCCTTCAATCTGGTACTTGTAGCCAGTAGGTGTGGCCAGTGGCTTTAGGCAAAATTCAGAGATTTGTTTCGTAAATGAGATTTTTGCTCAGAATATTTTCACGAGAACCGTAGAGAATCCTGGCGACTGTAGGCACCATAAAGATCTAAGGACCTTCATGGAGCGAAGAGTGCATATTCTAACGCGAAGTTTTATTGTTTTCTTCTGCCTCAGATATTGTGGTTTGATATAAGAAGTGTCTGATTTTACCACATACCTTAATAGCCGTGATATCGTTTCCCAATTTTTTTTTAATATTTATTTATACACCTACTCTCAATTACTTTAGCGGATTTAGCGAATTTAGCTACAGAGGTTTGGATAAAGGAAAAGTTATAAATGCCACTAGTATTAGGTTTTTGGACTGCTGTTATCGAATATCGCTCACGTGTTTCACATTATCAAGGTACTGTCTCACTTTTACCTTTCACCTAATTCCACAACATTTGTTTGTCCGATGGTATTGCGTGCAGTTAAACTAGTAATATTCGAGATTCGTCCAAAGGATGTTGACCTTTTAGTGTCTGAATATTTCTATCCAAAGTGCTTGGAGGTTTGTACCAGAATCAATCCAGATATACAGCTGGAAAACTATTAGCCTAAAGATGACGTCTAACAAATGAAAATTTGTTGATCTAAATTATTTGATATCCGTAATATTACTGGACTTTATGGCATTCAATTACCTCAATAATTCCAAACACCATTTTCGCTAAATTTAGATTGTCAACATCTTCAGCAGATCTTAACAAAAGCTTCAAGTAGATAGATTGTAGCAAGTTAAGCAAATTACTTCTGAAAATAATCAAAGACAGAAAAAGTAAAATGTACGCTGGTAATACTTATATTGGTCTCAAATAACTCTCAGCTAAATCGGAGCCCTAGAAAATCACGATACACGACGTACACCGCAAACCACCACTGGAGACCTCCAAATATCTCATTGGAATTGTTCCTTCTAATAGTAATACATCGCGTTGGAGATGTCGGCTAACCTCTCGTTGCTAAGACCATTTTTAAGCCTGCACACTAATTAAGTAAGGTAGTTTTATGTAGATTATGGATATCCGCAGTACTCCATCTTGTACCATGCATTCAAGGCTTGTTAAGACACTTGTTTTTAAGCATTGTTTTCCCATAGTTGGATTCAGTCTGTAGGAGGTAGCTGAGTGTAGCTTTCAATAACTTAATCCAATTATTTCCTGGGTTGAAACCTTGTGGCATATTTTATCTCTTTTTAATGAATGTGTATTCGGTGTTTCTTTGGATTCATACCTTCTATACTAGCACCCTTAATATTTTTACGGTGATAATTTAATAGTTGGTTTCCATAAAGCACTAGAGGCGGCGAATTCTTCACCATACATACTTGAAGTCTCTGAGTTTTTTCAGGTTACTGGCTCTGGAGCAAATCTTTGAGTGGCATTCTTGCACACAAGCTCAACTAGCCTCGTATATCTTGAGATTATCACACGAGTTTTTTTTTGTACAGCAAAATATCGCGCAGGATTGTTAGACGACATGCCATTTTCGTATCCTGTATTGCCTTACTCCATACTTCAATACAGGAATTCTTATGTCCTTGTTGATATTTCTAGTTTTCTTGTAAAATTTTTCTTGTAAAATTTTGATAACTAAATTAAATGGATTCTGCTTCCTATTCAATTCATTTATTTTCTTTTTTTTCATTTGGCATCACCTTTTGAAATACATAGTTTGAAGATTATGAAAGATTGCAGTTGTTGTACATAAATTTTTTCTTAGGAAATTTCACTCCATGTTATGTCATGAATAAATGTGTTCCAAAAACAGTAAAGTTTGTAATTATTACGCGCCATTCAAAATCGAATTTGTGGTCTCCTTTTATACAGGATCCATACAGATGGTTCAAATCTTGGAAAAATCCATCTTCTATCTTGAGCCATCATCAGTCATCGAAATAGAAAATGGGCGCAAATTCAGAACATATTTTGATAACTGATTTATATATCAATGTCATAATTGTGAATTTACTGACATGTCTCAGTAAATATTTTCATTATCTCAACAAGAAAATAATGTAACAATCCATTGAACTGCTCATCGAGTGATCATGGAAAAGCTCATTATGTTCAAGAAAAGTATATGTAATTATATACTGGGCTTAATCCCCGGGTCCAGAGCAAGTTTCATCATTACGTTCATCAAGAGCTCATAATGAACTTGCGGTGACACGTCTGTGCCAGGGCGCACACTTTCGAACTTTTCATCAACCGATTTGTAAAGATAGAAAATTAATTTCGAGATTCACGTTTAGTAACACTTTACTGAACGTAAAAAGGCGTAGTTAGACTATCGCCTTGTGAAAGTTTGGCAAAAACAAAAATATTTTTCAGTTTAATGTTAGCGTTCTAAGGATCTACAGTTTTGTTTAAAGACAAATAATATAACATATAAAAAAAAGAGATCAGTCAACCACCAGATGCTCCTATTTGCCTTTATGTCCAACATTCCTGTTTAGCGTATTACATCCTTATGCAGAAGATTCCCAGAGTTCCTACTTGG
>OZ005741.1:308623765-308772397 GCA_963930735.1 Dioctria linearis
GGAAAAAAATCCAAGAACGCAAAGCCTTACGACGGAGATCATTAACACACAGCGGATAATAGAAAAGCCATTGCCATTGCCAGTGCCACTGCCGTGACACTGCTAGGTATAGCATAATGCCCTAAGAAACATGAGCTTAACTGCTCCTCGAGGAATCCTCTTGATTTTTTTTCTTCATCATTGATGACAATACAAGGGAGTTCGAGTTTTAATTAAAATCCAAGTACTCATAGCATAAGTAATTCCCTGCAACCATGATCGTTCGTGCATATTTTCTCGGATGATAATGTAAGGACGATGGAAGTGACTCCTTATTTTTCCTATCTGCCAAGTTAGTTCGCTTGGTCTCTAGTTCAGTTTGCCAGAGAGAGGTGCTGCTGGTATGGATGCAAAATTATCCTTGGTTTATAGGTAGGTGAAATAAAGGTATGTCGAAGAGTGGTGGAAGAAAGGTGGGTTGTTTCGAAAAAAAAGGACTGAAAATTGTTTAATCTACAAGACGTGAACTGAACGTACAGTAAGTGAAGCGGAGAAAGGAACAAGAAAATGACATGAATATGTTCGTGTAGGTTGAAGAATTTCCCTAGAAATAAGGACAGATATGGCCAGAGAAAAGCGAGTATACGAACGTGCCTTTTCTTCAGGGTTTTCTTCATCTTACTCGTCATACACCAGAATCAGAATTTCTTTAATCTTTTTTTTTTTTTATGCAAAGCTATAAAGGGACGATATTTAAAGAGGGCACTTCATGTTGTACCAATACATACATAGGAAGAAAAGGTAAAGAAAGCGTTTATATTCTAAGGCATCTCAATTTTTCTACTTAAATGTAAGACGAGGATTTTATTTTGAGAAAGGAACTATACCTACGTTAATTAAGAAATTGTAAAGGTTTTTTTCGTCAAAAATTAAGACAGAAGACTCTTACTTAAGAGGATTATAAAAGATCACTGAATGAAAACGAAATAAAATGCTGGCTGCTTAATTTGTCATTAGTGGGTTAAAGAAGTTGCTCAATCAAAATTAAATCTAGGACATCCAAACGCAATTACTTAAGTCCAAAATTTCGATGTTTCCGGTTATCTCAAAAGTGATAGCATTATTTTGTTCACATTTTATTTATGTGACTTTTCAGTTGGAAATTTTTCATATAAACCCTTGAAATTTGGAGTGTGTTTGGTGTTTTATTTGTATAAAAGCTTCAAGCTTCCATCTGAACTTCTATACTAATTTTTAATTTAGGTAATGTATAACAAAAAAAAAAAAAACTTTTCAGTACTACGAAAATTTGATGGCAAAAAGCGTCAACAGGTCAACATTTTCAGAAGTGTGCATAAATATCAGGTAATGGGGTATGTCAATTGCATTTTTGTTTCTACTTCACATTAATAACAGTTTCTATAAAATACTAATCAAGGTGTTTGCTTGTACTTTCCAACTATTTTCCCAATAATCAAATTCATATATTAGATCTATTGCAGTCATTTTTTAGTTTCGTCTTATTTTCATCCGTAAGACACCCGAACGGTTGTACATATATTTTGTTTTTGCAACAACCCACTTATTACCCCGTTACCGCTACTATTTCCGCCTTTAATGCAATTTTCAATTTGTGGTAATTCTAAATTAAGGCCAAACTAGGTACATAGTGTTTATTGACAGATGATACAAATGAAAGTGTCACTTGACAGGGTGTGTATCAACAGCTAGCTTTTACAATGACATTGTAACATTAATAAAACAATACAGAAATACCTATAGAACTCTTATTTGGATTCATTTTCAGAGTAGAATTCTAGTTCTGGCAATTACTGTAATGACGTATTTCACTTTTCTTTAAAATGATGAATTAAAGGAAGACAGGCATCGGAAAGTACTTCCAGTTATGAAATAAAGTTTGAAAAAAAATTGTCAAAGTCGGTAAGCAAGAGCTTTAACGCCTTAATGCAACTTCACTCGGAGGAAACTTAAATGCAAGAGATCCAGAGAAGACTAAAATTATGCTACTAAGAAACTAAGATTTGCTGATGAAGTATTACCATAATTGAAGGAAATTGTACTGAAAGTGAGGGAATTTCAGACTTGCAATCTTGCGGTTAGAAATCTCAGGATTTTTAAGTACTAGAATTTGTATACCAAAATCTGCCCTTCTACATAAGACGCTTTTATTGGTGCTTATTATTAAGAATCTGAAAATTGGAGGGCCTTTATAATGGATGAGCAGAAGGTTATGGCAATAAGTGTAATTTTTAAAACAGATGAATCATCGCTAGATGAATTCAACGTTAGATTCAATAGTAGTCAACTTCTATTCCATTTAATGCATTTCACAAGGATAAGGAAATGGACTCGTTAGATATACCGAATTTCGGCACGAATTAAAGAAGTGAAATTGTTGCCCACCCAGAATGCAAACCTTCTTTGGAGGTGGTTAAAGATGACTACACTTCGATCAAACTGCACGGTCAAAACTCCTATATGAAGTAGCATTTCAAATTAAGCTACACCCTACTAGGATTACATCGGATATTATCTTTTTATTGTTCTCAGAAAAGAGTGTAAATATTGATTCTTTACAGTTTACGTAATCTTTTTATAACAGGGCAGGGTGATTGGGGATCCCAAGCATAGAAGCCAAGGCAGCTAATGTGTTAAACACCCTCTCACTAAAATCTTTCTGTTCTCTTAATGAAACTCAACAGGTCGTGGTGAGGTAAGTTCTTCAGCTCATCCACAGATAGGAGTCTACTCGGAGCAAAGGCTGGACAAACACACAGAAAGTACTCGGTTGTCTCAGACTCTCCTTCCACGTAGGACAGACACTCAAGGCTATCAAAAACTCCCGTCCTGGTTAGATGAGCGTAAAGCGAGCTGTGGACGGTGATGATGCCAACCACAGTTCTCCATTGTTTTTTTCGAGCTCACAGCAAAGTCCGAAAAAACAGAAGGACGGGATTATCATTTATTTTTATAATTTGAATAGGCTAAATTTCATAAAACGAGCTGCAATATTCTGGCTTAGAGCCATACGCTCCCGCTGTCTTTTATAGTCAATATGCGTTGGGTATCAAGAAGTCAACTTTCATAGAAAACGGATTGAGATCTGCTGGAAGTTGAATCCAGACTGACTCAATATTGCTTATCTAGATTAAAACTACAAGAATTTTGTTTACAGGGACAACATTTTATCTGGAAAAATAACAAAAATGAACTGCTGTCCAAATTTTAAAACATTCAAGGCATATCACGTTGTATTGCAAATGATCGATCATCATGTAATATTTTATAGGTTAATGGTTCAAGATTACGAATTTGAGACGAAAGTATGCCAGAATTCCGCAAAAAACGCACAAAAGACTTCTTGAAGAAGATAGCTATGTAAGAATGAGGATAGTACTAAAATAATGACAAACCTCCTGATTCGTTCTACCAACTGTAGTCTTAAAGTAAAGCAGAAACGTATTTATGAAAAGGATGGAAAGTAGCACAATACTTACCAATAATTTCGTAAGTTTTATAGAAAACTCTTGAACGAAATGTCGGCATGCACCTTACCTACACTGTAAAAAATAATAGGACAATTCCCTAAATTTAAAACACCTCTTTCTCTAAAACTAAATTGCTAATTTGCTTTGATATAAAAGGAAAATCATTTTAATTTCCCCAAATTAATGAAACATTCAATGAATTTGGGTATTTGGCACAAGAAAATCTATACATTAGGTAACATTTCCGAAATATTAAGCTCTCTCGGATATAAGGAAGTGAACAAGTCATATATGGTTTTTCAATATTTTATCTGAACGTGCTCAGCCAAAACCCTTGAGAATACTCTATAAGCCATGCAACAGACTCCTTCACTACCACATGATAGCCCCAACGGAGTCCTTACATTCTAAAATATTTGTAGTGTTCTAATTTAAAACTGAAAAAAGCTTGTTTTGAATAGCTCCTCCGCTCTAAACTACTATTCATATAGAAAAATGGTGTTCTGGTAATCTTAAGCTTGCTTTCTTATCTTCCGAATCAAAATAAAAACTTTATACCTTTTCTAACAAAAATATTTAGAAAAAAGTATTTCAACCACATGACTACGATTTCTCAAACAAAAACTCTCTGCTGAGTAATCATTGTAATGTCGCTATGCCGTGGGCTGATGATATTGAATCAGTATGCCTACAGATTCGGACTCCGGCTGCACTTACACACATGTAATTATTACTCAGCTGAGAGTTATTAAGCGCAAAATGCAGGGACCGAAAAGAATTGGTATTTTAAAAATTTTAAACAAAAAAAGCTGGGATAAATGATGATCGTGGAATTTAGGGGAATATACCAAAAGATGTCTCATGAAACCCATGTTCGATTTCTGTAAAGCTTTTGAAAATTTAACTTTTTATAAAAAAAAAGCTAAAAAAACTAAGCTGGAAAGGCTTTTTATATTTTCTGGCTAAACTGAAAAGCCAGCTTGCCTTCTTAATTTTTCGTGCTGGAAGTAACAGGTTTTGAAGCAGGGAGTTTAAAAAGCCAAGCTGGCTTCTTATTTTTAAGGACCGAATCAGTTATGAATTTTTACGAAAAAAGCTTAATTCACTTGTTATTCCTGGCCGGAAATAGTTTTGAAGCTAGAAAAGCAAGCGTAACGTCTTGATACCTTTTTTCGGTAAAAATATAAAAATCGAGCGCGCCTTTTTATATTTTCTAGCCAAGCTGGCTTTTTATTTTTGCCAGATAAAATAAAAAGCCTTTCCAGCTTAGTTTTTTAGTTTCAAATTATTATCGGTTAGGAATAACAAGTAAAGTTGGCTTTTTTCGTAAAAACTCATAACTGATTCGGTCCCTGGTAAAATGATAAGGTTACTTTGTAATCAAAACTATTTTATTATATTGCTAAATAAGGTATACAGTAAATGTAGCCTTTGGAAAGGTAAGGAATCGAGCTGTAAATTACTAGCACACTATTTTCCTGTATGGATAGTAGTTTAGGATCTATGGCATATACAAAGTCAATGTTTGGTACTTTTCCGTAAGTATCAATATATGTAGAACATTTTAGAGAACGGACTCCGAACGCACACATGTATGTAGGTGTCTGGGAAGTATTCTTGAGGGTTTTGGCTCAGCGCACCAACATAACTTCCGTTCTACTTAGTAGTATGGACCATAAGAAATGACCTATTCAGATCATTTTTATCTTTTTTAAAGGGGGTGAAGTTTTATCACCTATTCTCTACATTTTATGGACAACAATTTAAGATTTCCTAAATTTTAGGGAATATTCCCTAAATTTTAGGGGGGGGGGGGGTGCAAAAATTCCCTGCATTTGAGGGAGAAAACGTACCTACTAATTACCACTTTAGAGAATTATAAAATGATGAATTTTTTCAATTCATTTGTTAGCAGGCTATGTTCATCTCTTCTGCGCTCAAGTTTGTACTAATCAAATGCTTTTTCTAATTCCAGTTTTCTTCGCGCTATAATTACACAAATTCCAATACGCAGATGTTTTTATTCAGCCATGAGAATTTCAACAAAACTTTGTCATTATAAATGCTTAACTTCTCTTAAATAAAGCAAACTTTCCACTGATTTTCCTAAGCGCTCGATCACCACTTTTCTGTCCCAAAACGCAAGCTATATATATACACATACAAAAATAGGTACATAACTTGAAAAAGTTAATTAAATATACAAACACGAAAAAAGGGCAAAAACATCCAATTTTATAATGTAATAATCCTTTAATCTCCAGCAATATTAAAATTTGCAATTTAATCACCCTTCGTAAAGTAAAAAACAAAACAGAAATAACGAACCTAATAAAAAATTTGTACCAAAAAAAAAACAAAATTTTTTTAAAAATAATATTCACTCAAGCCTATCTTAAAGCGGGGTGGTATCATCCATCTAAGTCTTTTGATATCCTCTGCCAAAGGGGGTAAGAATAAAATCGACAAGAGAAAATTTTCATTGAATCATTTTCCGGAAGATTTAAAATTGAAAGTGGAAAAACTTTTTTGTATTAGCTTAAAAAATGAAAGCATGAACCCCCTTCGGTGCCGCCAATTCTAGGCTCATCTCCTTTCATATTTATTTATTTATTTTTTTATTTATAGAAAGACTACATAATGCGGGAGTACGAGCAGAAGGATTCATATTTTGGGATGTCAAGTAAGGGCGTTGAATACGTACGTACACATGTTCATTTCAATCCCATGAATTTGAGCATACAATTATTTTCCTTGTTGTTCATCAATATTTATGCCAGACGGGCTTAATCTGTTTATCGTTTTTCCACATGCCTGCATCCTTACTAGGAAGATTTTCCAGTCATCTTGTATGGAACGACTTTGACGCGTATTTCCAAACCCTGGGCTATATGGAACTCGTGTATTTTGTTTTCAAGGTATATGCGATTTATTGCTTAAAGGATAAATTCAATGAATTTCCTCAGGGAGCACGAAAAACGGTAGTAAAATAAAAACAAAAAAACGAGACATACCACGTTTTTATATTATGTCTCATGCCTTGCAATGTAATTTTATTTAGAACTCATGTTCAGATTTTCACAGAGAAGAGTCGTGAATTATTTGTAACTGTCGTCTTAGTACTTCAGCTGTCATGACATGATTTATTCAAATTTAAATGTAATATTGTAATTTTAAATACACCATGAATGATTTAAATGGGATGTTATTAAAAATTAGGTCTAACAAGTTTTAGATAGTTACTGACTTGTTCAAATGAAAAAATTGAATAACTTCCTCCTCTATAGTTATCTCTGGAGCTATTTTTGCCAGTCACGTATTTCGCCCAAAAGTACTTGCGACAGCATTTTTAAATGTTCTTCACCAGTAAAAAGTACGCTGCTATGTGTTGGAATATGAATAAAAAATTCTTGGAAACCTTTTCTCTACCTACGAAATAACAGGTAGGCAACAACGAATTTCTGCCTAGGCAAACTAGGCAGTTGCCTAGAGGCCCAACCTTTTAGGGGGCCCTGCCAAGGGCAGAAATGGTATACATGTAGGACATACGACACCGGACATTAAAAAAAAATGTAATTCACTTTATTTTTCCTGGATAGAGGGTCGGAAGGAGCAGGGCGGAAAATTTTCAATTGATGAAGTAAAAAGAAAGCAGATCGAAGTTGCACTATCCGGCAAGAATGGATTAAGAGTTACCGTTTTCAACGTTCTTATCGACAGGTTGATTGCAGAGCCAAGTCCTTGGTTCTACTTACGAGAGCTTGAGTAAAATCGTTGACTATCTCATGAGGCTATATAGCTTGAAATCTCAAGATATCCACGGGGGTAAACAGAACTTGAAAGTCTTCTATTTAGGAGATTTAGTCGAGACTTTGAAAAACGATTGTATGCACATGTGTGCTCATTCGTCGTCCACTGAGGCTATAACGGAGATCATGGAAAAAGAATTTTTGGACATTTATCCAAATGTGGAAATAGCGGTCTGGATCTTGTTGTGCAAAACAAGTGAAGAACTATTAAGGATACACCAAAGCGGAGATCAGCCACAACACACTTCCTGCGCTGTACATATAGAGTCAGGAATAATACAGTCTGTGGACTAAAGTGAGTTAATCTGTTCCTTTGCAGAGAAGTTCGTCACATGGCAATCTAAGCGTACTCTTACACGCATCGAGCTTTCTTTGGAATATAATTTCGTAGCTTTTGTGATATTTCTAATCTGCTTGTTTATTTACTAAGGTCGATGTACGTTAAATAAATAAAAACTAACGGTAATAATTTTGTTTTATTCATTTATTTGAAAAACGCGCCCTGACTATTAGGCCCTCGGACAAAGACCGACCAATGACCTTTTTTTTTTAAGGAGCTTAATCACCATATGGCTAATCAGAGCTATACTTCTTAATGGACAGTTCTTAGTGACCTTTCTGAATGAATGACCTGATAAAAAAAATATCAAAGTAGCTATATAGTGATAGTCGGTCAGCAGTTGCTCAGAACATATAATTACTACTCGCTTAATAGCCAGGTGAAAAGACCTGCTCACTCTCAATAGAACGCACTGATGACAATGAGAATAAAATGCATGAGATTTATTGCTGTGAGTATTTCTATCTGAGGGGAATGGACGTCACTTTATTAGTGAAGGATTTGAACAGTCAGATTAAGACTTGGTAAACTTGATCGCCATATCAAAAAGCAAATTTGTTCTCGTGGCGTAGACGGAAAAAATGTGGGTATCACAGGATATAAATATATGCACCGAAGATTATGCTATTAGTCGTTGGTGAATTATCCTTCAAGATGTCTAAATTTTTAACCCTTCGTAGGTACACATACTTTTTATCCATCCACACATTGAGTTTGTGACACCTACTTAGTAAAATTTCCAAAAACTTTTACAATGAGAAAGGATATTTCGCTTTTTAATCATTGTTTAGCTAATTTAAGCCGTTTAAATAAAAAATCATAAACTTAGTTAAATATTAAAGACAATGAACTATTTATTGCAATGTTTTTAAGATATAATAAAAATAATAGGTGACCTATACCAAGTATAGAAACAATATTTTTATTTATTTCATTTATCCGGTTAAATATCAAAATAGGTTCAAGAATTAATTCAATTAATACAAGTGAAAAGAATGCGCTTAGCGA
Organism: Dioctria linearis; assembly: GCA_963930735.1. Classification (NCBI taxonomy): domain Eukaryota; kingdom Metazoa; phylum Arthropoda; class Insecta; order Diptera; family Asilidae; genus Dioctria; species Dioctria linearis. The sequence continues at coordinate 308,632,411 of OZ005741.1, forward strand.
AAACAGCATTTTTCGATTTTATTTTCCACAGAATTTCATTTGAACTCTATGCTCTGGGCACATTGGCTTTTTACAGACTTTACAAGCTGGATGAGGAGGAAAGTACTACTTCTTCAGGATCAGAGAAAGCCTATAACTTTATTTCCTGAATGCCAAACAGTTCCACTGATATTTCTGCTCAAGTTCTTATTGTAATACCTACCTTGGCTGTGTGGGAAGATCGTAGATGAAGAGCTTATTGGTCCCGAGTTCTTGTTGTTTCGCCGGGATTGCCATCGTCTGTCTATGGATGCTCCTGTTGGAGGTGGAGTACTTTGCGCTGTTCGTCGCGACTTTCCATGCATCTTGGTCGACTTTATTGACTCCGATGATCTAGAGTTTATTTGTGTGGCTCTCAGGCTTTCACACAAAACCTTATATATCCCTCCATGCCCATCTGCTGAAATATTTGATTTGTTGGCTTCATGTATAGATAGGCTTACTGAAGTTCTGGTACCTGCCGACAAATTATTGCTTTTTGGTGATTTTAACTTGCCTAAGTTGAGTTGGGTACACCTTCTGGAAGATGAGGGCTTGCTGCCCTCGTTTTGGCAACTCCTCAACATGGCATATCTTTTATTGACAATATAATTTCTTCAGGTCTAATGCAGCCTAGCGGCGTGACCAATGACTCTGGAAAATCTCTTGACCTGGTATTTTTGTCCAATCCCAATTGTACTCTCGTTAAGCCTTGTTTAACTCCTATGGTTCCTCAAACAAGCCATCATTCGGCACTACACATAATTTTGTTTTTTGATCCTGTAACTTCATCATCTAATGCTTGTAGTAACTACGAGTATTGTTATAACTTTAAAAAGGCTGATTTTAATAAAATGAATGAATGGCTATCCGCTTGCGACTGGACCAGTGTTCTGGGGGAGCGTGACATTGATAAATCTGTGAGCTCGTTTTACGACATTCTATTTCTTTGTTTTGCTCACTGTGTACCACCTGTTTGTTCGAATCGTACTTCGCACTGTCAACCGTAGATCAATGGCTCTTTGAAGCATCTTAAACATTTGAGGAATAAAGCTTAGCGGAGGTTATGTTCCTCAAGGAGCGATTCTGATTACGTAACTTATTCTAATTTGCGCACTCAGTATATTTCGTACTTGACTGATTCTTATAATCATTATATACATAGAATGAGGTCGGCCTTGCGTTCGGAACCTAAGCAATTTTGAAATTTTGTAAACTTTAAGCGCAACTGTGATGGATACCCTTCATGGTTACGTCTTGGACACATAGATACTGTTGATCCCTTGGAGACTGCCAAGCTTTTTGGTGACTTCTTTAAAACTACCTTCTGTGATAACCGCTGTGATAATAATTATAACGATTTTATCCATTTGACGACGCTTCCGACGACTTATCTTCAACCCAAAGAGCTGTTGTTCGATAAAGCGTCCGTCTTCAAGTACAATTCAAGCATAGCTGATAGTTTTTCTGTTGGTCCAGATAGCAATCCTTTCACGCTCATAAAACATTATGCTACGCCCATCGTTTCTGTTTTGTGTTATTTATTTAATTTATCTTTAACAATGGAAGCTTTCTTTGATTATTCCTTTGCACAAGAAGGGTAATAAGTGCGACATTTCTAACTACAGACCCGTCGCTAATTTATGTTGTATTGGTAAGATATTTGAAGCCACGGTTTGCTACGTTTTGTATTTCCACTGCAAGCCTTTCCTGCACTCTTTTCAATATGGCTTTATGAAAGATAAATCTACTACAGCTAATTTGTTAGAGTTTACTAATTTCTGCATTTCTGCAATTTAAAGCGGAAAGCAAGTTGATTGCACTTTTACGGATTTTAGTAAAGCTTTTGACCGAATCAATCATAAAATCTTGATTCATAAGTTGACTTTGTCAATTAGCTTCATTCTTATTTACCGCATCGTACGCAGCGAGTTATATTTCGCGAAGCTCTTTCTGACGTAATAGATAATACTTCTGGTGTTCCTCAAGGCAGCCATTTCCGACCACTTCTTTTTATTATTTTCATTAATGATGTATCTCTGATTTTGACTAATTCAAGAATACATTGCTATGCTGACGATGCCAAAATCTTCCGCATTGTTTCTAATGAAAACGAGTGTGGAATTCTAAACATGGACTTAGATACCTTTCATAAATGGTGCGTCTTCCTCTCAACATCAACAAATGTACTGCTTGTCCTTTTCTCGTAAAAGGAGGCCATTAAACTTCAGTTATACTTTAGATGGATGCTTATTAACTAGACTTGACAAAACCAAGGATTTGGGTGTCTTCCTTAATACTCGTCTTTCCTTCGAGGATCATATTAATACAATCGTTGGCAGGGCTAATGCTACTCTGAGGTTTGTAAGGAGATGGTCAAAGGAGTTTAAAGATCGATTCATAACTCATTTACTGCACATTCGTAAGACCTTTTTTGGAGTATGTTAGTTCGGTTTGGTCTTCATTTTATGCTGTATACATAAATCGTATTGAGGCTGTGCAGCGGAGATTATGTATACTTTTTCTTTTTTTTCCTTTGCAAACTTAGTAATGAGATCTTTGATGAAGTTCTAAATAAATAAATAAATACATTCTTCTCCATCTCTATTCCAACAGAATTTTAAATACTTCATTGGCATTCATAGACATATTCATGAATTAAAACCGCAAAGTAACGGCAGTTGCTACAAAAATTATAGCAAAGGACGTACATGGACTGACTACCCTATATCCAAACTTCTTACTGTTCTTTCCTAAAGAAGTTTCAAACGATGCTATTGTTGTCAAGTGTGTCTTGTAAAATAAATTTATATGAGCTTATTTTTACCCTAATATTGGTCTCGACGGAAATACCTTAACATTCGATTTTGTCTGGGTCCACTGCACCCAGGTGTGCATTTTACGTGTTAAATGACTGTAAATATGTTAGTCCATAACCTGAATTAAATATTTAAAAATCTTGAATTAAGACAGAGCAAAAATGGGAAAATTACCTTAAAAAATAAAACTTACAGCTGCTGGAAGCTAAGACCGGATGTATGTAGGTCAACTCAGTCCATTGAATAATTCCAATCAATTACAAACTATAATACTCCCTGAGGATCCTTTTAAGTATAATCACACACAGAATATGATTTCTGATAGCTATCACCATACTTACGGAAATATTGATACAAATGAGAAAGATTCCTACCTTTTGATATTAGTTTTAACTAGATAACTAAGGGACTGCAGCAACTAGCCCAGTTGCGTTAGTAAATAAGTTGGTTTTACCTCGGAAAAACTCCCGTCGGTAATTTTATTGCTCCTACCTTTTTTTATTATATTTATATTTTTATATTTATTATTATATAATAGTATCGTAATCGGAAGGCGGAGCATGAATAAATGGAAGAAATATTGTAGTGCGCATAAATGATTATCTAAATCACATTTCACTAATCACAAAACCGACCAGAGTCACACTTACAATGTAATAATAAAAAAAAAAAAACAAAAAAATTAAAAAAAGTAAATAAAATTCTTGGTCAAACCCAAAAAAAATTAAAGCAATTACTACAAAAGTGCATTTGTGCAAAATACACATTTGCCAACAATAAAATATTATTATATATTATTAACAAATCATCCCGTGCATGATGCCCCATAATCGAAGAACGTAAACAATGCTTGGGTCAGGCACTACTAAACAGAAAATCGTCATAATTCATGACCAAACAAGCATGGGTTTGGAAATTTATAATTTTTTATTGATAGGAAATTCTTTAGGTAAATTAATTTGTAAGGTAGAATCTCCACCAGGTTTGTTTGTCATTTTTTTAAAATTTTAGGTGAATTTTTATATAAATAACGGATGACGAATCAATAAATCATTCAAGTTTAGTTATCAAGTTATTAATCCCGTCAGGATTCTTAATCCTTACTTCAACTTCTGCATCTACTGGTGCATTAAATCTCGTACATTGGCATGCTCGCGTGCCGAGAATTACATAGCAAGGGTTGACAAGACCGATTAATATCCAGGATACCTTACGACAATAAAGTAAAACATCATAATATGATCTTAGACTTAGCGAAGGTTTTGTTTGCAGTGTCTTCTTTCATAAGAGCATTCCAACTTGCTTACGCAGGTCCTTTTCCCGTACACCATCATGAAATCGCCAAGGGTTGGTAGATTTTTTCTGAAATACTATAATATACGAAATTCCAGCTTCAAAATCTTACAAGAAAGAAGATGGAAGAAACGGCAACAAACTTGCAAGCGATGAAACGTGGATTAGGCCTCGCGCCTGGAGCTCTACCCCTCTGGTGGTGCGGAAAGGAGTCCCCAAAATATTATTTTTACGTTGATCTGTGCCTTTGTCGCAAAAGTAGGACTATAAATATTGGTTCCAGGAAAAAATTTGTAGAGATCAAAATTGTAGGAAATGTAATTCTATACAACTATGTTCCTGTACACTTATGTCCTAAAGTTAATTATTAAAATAATTATTATTCGATATTTATACATTTCGCCCTCAAATTCAAGATGGCGGCTAACGCAACCGCAGATTTGGTCACCATTTTGAATTTAGACTACAGTGACTTCACCGAAAGGTGAGCAATAGAATTGCTGACGGGAATTTTTCCGATGTCATATGGTAACCCGACTGGACCAAAGCTTCTACAATAGTCGGAAATGCTAGTTATCATCAGATATTCGCCCAATTCTAATAAATTAGACCAATTGTCAGTCTGATGGACTGAGTATGACCAGATAGCTATATAAATTATGTATAGACCAAGTACTCATTCCTCCTGTGCTTGACTGAAAGACAAAAACTTGACATCCTTGTATTATCGTCCCCAGGGGATACCTCTTAAGTATTTGGTTCGCATATAGAAAATAATTTAGAGTTACAGTTGGCGTTTTATGGGCGAAAACTGTTTCGGCTTGGTAAAAAGGATTTATTGAATTGAATGGTATAAAATAAGCAAAAAACGAGTTTTCGAACAAAACTGAGTCCAAGCCGCATGAAAAAGTAGAAAATAAACTTTTCTTCACACACAGAGGTGGACTCAGATTTTTTGATAGGGACATTTCTCTTGAATATTCTTTCTCTTCATGAATCAAATCACTTATTACCTCTGATTGATCATACTGAAATATATCGGTGATTGTCAGCGAATAAAATCTGAGTCCACCTCTGTGTGTGAAGAAAAATTTATTTACTACTTTTTCATGCGGCTTGGCCTCAGTTTTGTTTGAAAACTCGTTTTTTACTTATTTTATTTTCTGCCTTTTTCACGTTAACTAAATTGTTATTACGTGCTGCATTGAGATATTTTAAAATAATTTTTAAGTCATGTTTGGTGCCGATCCGAAAACAAAAATTTTTCGAATATCAAATCGGTGATGTACTACAACGGTTTTCTGAAATTCAAATTATGTTTTAAACAGCGCGTTTTAGCTGTAACTTGATCCCATATAACATGAATTTTCCCGATTGTCCATATTTTCCACAGACTTTTCCTATTACTATGAATTTTCTTTAAAAATTTACATGAATTTTCCTCGATTTTTCATGCACGTTTTCATGATTGGTGAACAGAAAGTATTGATGCCAGTAGGACGGAAAAAAATGATTCCGCATAGCTTATAAAACTTTTTTGTCGGAAAATTTTCCGGAAAAGTCGAACAATTCCGGAAATTTCAGAAAAATTGGAAAACTCTGCACTTTTCCTGAAACAGATTTATCACTAATCATATCGATGAAAATTTGTCTGATGATTTCCACGCTTTTCCGGGTTTTCCACGGAGTTTTCCACAAAAGCAACTTTATGCAACTCATTGCAAAACCCTCAAACGCTTCCTTGGTCTAAAAAACTCCGGAAAAGCGTTTTACATGAATTTTCGTCGATTTTTCTGCAAGTTTTCACCATTGTCGGAGAGAAAGTAATGATGCCAGTTGATAGGGAAATTTAGAAAACTTTTTTACCGGAAAATTTTCCGGAAAAGTCCGAAAACTCTGCATTTTTCCTGAAAAACCTATGGCACTGTATTGACGTATATTGGGCAGTTCCGTTGGTAAGCATGCTAACTACTATTACGGTAATCGTAAGTTCGAGTCCCACTTCAACATGGCACTTCATTTTTACTTCTACCTGGTTTCCTTCCGACCTTTATAACTTCCCATATTATCTATACTACCCTACCTATCAAAAATTCCTTCACCCCGCTTTTCCAGCAGCACCAACATGTGTATTCTAGCGTAACGAAGAATCATTGTCGGAATTTTAAGCCATTCGTAAGCCTTTCACCGTGAGAAGAGACGTCAACCCAAGGAAAAATAATAAGTTTCCACGAAGGTGGTTCAATTTTTTTTTTTTTTTTTATATTAAGCGCCAGATGATAGCCCCATTATTGGATAGTGATTGCTGAGGAAAGTTGTTTTAAGGCTCTGAAGCAGAACCTGAGATAACAGAGTCAGATAGAGAGGCAATGTGGAAGTTTTATGGTCCCAAGAGAAGTAAAGAGGGAACAAAATAGGTCTTGTATGTATTACAGTTTCCATGCATGAAACACCTGAAGTTGCTAAAATTTGAGAAAGGATTCTGTTTTTCTTTTATTAAGCTCTAGAAATTGCCACTTCTACTCTATTTCATATTTTAAAAGGCAGAAGGGTAATATAAAGGTTGTGGTCTGATAGTAACATAAGTTTTTGATAGGACCAAAATAAGCCATAGTCTTATCGTTTAGAACTCTATAAGCCTAGGTTACGGGACATTAATAGTTATATTCTATTACATACCACACCGTTTAACAGTCTAGTAATTTTGTAGGCAATTTAAAGAAAGGAATAATACTCAACAGTCTGCGAATCCATAGATAAACAGTTATTACAGGTCTCAACATCACAAATAAACAACTCAGCCACTTTCCGTTAACCTAAATTTGTACCCACTCACGGTACACTTTTCTTAAGAAAAATGATTTTCACGTATTCATTCTTCCGCCATTCCGAACAGCCGACAATTCCGATAACAAGAACAAGTTCATACCTACATAGTTACATAGAAACCAGTTAAATTCTCATTTCAAACTCGGGGAAAGCAATCAGCACTTAGCAAGAAACCAGGTGGGATAAAACCTCAGAATTGCCAGCAGATAAAAGTATATTTAAGTAAGTAAAATGGGGAGCAATGAATATTGAACTCAGTGGAAGGTAATTTGAGCCTAATGGTGTTTTTAGTCTTTGTTTTTCTCATTTTTCGGGAGCGCAAGGCCTGGGAATTGCGAGCCATCCCCAAGTAAATAGAGGTAAAGAAAAAACAAGAGAAAAAAAAACCAAAAAAATTCACACGGCAGACCTATGACTGGCTAACGTAATTATCTGCTAATGAAATGAATTTTTGTCCGGATTCTCTAAAGCCTGAAAATCCAATCTCTAATCGATTCCATCTGTTCAGGTGGGCACCTATAGGTCAGCATGTCTAAAGATCAATGTACCAGGATAATCTCTGGGGAAAGATACATAGAAGTCTTCTGATGCTGATCGGATAATACGTACCAGAGCCCAGAAAGTGCAAGCGTGCAGGTTCTCTGAAATTCACAACTATGCATGTAATATATAACAGCAGATGAAGTTCACACCAATAATGAGGTATTACACAGATATCCTATGGAAATTCCAAAAAAAAATGTAAACGTGAAGGGAACCCATCCCCGATGATTAGGGGGAACCGTATGTAACCAAAAAGCAGTGCGATGGTGTCGGTAAGGCTATAGTGGAATTGAACTGACCTTATTCCACAAAAACATTCAAAGTGTTGGTTTAGGTGATTTTCGTGAGGCTGCTCGATACAACCCTACAACCATCAGAGAGAATTCGATTTTTGGCGAATTCGAAGGGTGTCAGCTATAACTCATGGCCTGGCTACCCTACATTTTGGTGGTCTTCTCGATGGAGAGAAAAGAGGTGCGGTTGGTAAACGGTTCACTGTTGAATAAGCTTATTTTGCTCGTTTTCATAAAATGTTTACCGAGGACTAATCTCGCTAAATCGTAGATCAAATAAAGCCGTACTGTGCCTATGGGTGGTTTCATTAATTAAAACTTCGCTGCTACTGCTGTGCTGCTATACTGCTTCAACAATTGTTCAGGCCCACCCTGTGTTTTGTACTCCCCGTTGTCGGGAAAATTTGACTACACTACACTAAAATGCGGCTTCCGTTTACTCTCCGAGATGAATTTGTTAAGAGTTCTCAAAATTGTTTGCATATGGATTTCATGTTGAATTAATTGATTAAATGTGAAACCGGAGGGGCGAGCAGAAGGACAATTAGTCGGAAATTGTTTATTTGGAATTTATTTGCCGGGGAGGGGGGGGGGTATTTTTGATAGCTTCAGAAAATTATAAAATCATTTCCGGGATATTTCAGATTGCATTGGCGAATTTTTGTGAAATGAAGTAAACGGTTATGTTCCTGTGTACATGCATTTGCTTTTCATTGTTAAATGAAATAAATTCCATTGATTCTCTGATGATTTCGATTCTTTGTAGCTAACTGGTAAAAAATGATGCAAGCCAACCAAATATGAATTACTTTTCCAATGGCTTTTATGTGAATAATTAAATATGCCAAATTTTTCAACAAACCTACCTATAAAAATAAAAACAATTTGACTTATAAAAGCAGTGGTAAATTTCATGAGCTGGCATTAACGACAGAAGTCCGGAACAGATATCTTCAGATATGAAAATAAAATAATCGTCCATCTATCGTCTTTACACTATGTAATTTGATATGTCAAACACTTTATGTTGAGTGCTCGATAATGCTTTATGGAAATACTATACGCCTCATATTCCGGCCTCGACCTCCTTCAATGTTATCAGCACTCTTTAAAGAAATTCGCGTCTTTCAATACTATTCATACTTATTTTGATAAAGTTACCACGAATTATACTATCTGATGTGATTTAGTACAGTCTGGAATCAAAAGTTGACAATTTAAAGAACTGGATTCATCAACAATTACAAGAAATTCAAATCAAAAGCTACGTAAGATGACGGGTACTTAAGTTATATCTTAGTAAGACAAAATTGCGTTAACAAATTCAATAAAAATTCATAACTGCTATTTAATTTAACAGGTTAGCTTACCACTACATTCCTTACTCTTAGCGACAATGATTAGTCTAATTTCTTCCCATTGCTTGTGGACTACCACAAGGCTCCATTCTTGGTGCTTAACTCTTTAGCCTATATATTAATGATCTGCGTGAAATAATGCAAGATGTCTAAATTGATATTTATGCTGACGATGTTCAGGTCTATTTCAGTCGTTCTCCAGGTCTTATCGAAGACTGTGTTTCTCGGATGAGCTGCGATTTACATAACATATACACCTGGTCGATTGACAATAAACATAAACTAAATCCAAGTAAGTCACAGTGTATCGCTTTTTCCTTTGATACTTTGACTCTTCATCACTTCCTCCTAGTATTTTGAATGATTTTTAAAGTCCGTACCCTCGGGATCACCTTATACTCTAACATGATGTGTTGTGATCTCGCCAACTCTAACCTATCGCCACCCTCAGGCACCTTTGGTTGATTGCTAGAATATTTTCCCCTAAAGTACACTGTCATTTGGTTTAGTCTCTAATGTTACAGCATTTCACATACAGTTCACTTGTTTCCCGATGCTACATTCAAACTGCTCCAGAAAATTACATGTTGCTCTTAACGATTATGTAAGGTTTGCTTTCGGGTTACGAAGATTTGATCATGTGTCTCACCTGAATATTTCTAAAGCGTAGAGCGTATCTCTTCCTATTCAACTTACTTCACAACTCTCAGCCCGCTTACTTGAGGACCATGTTTCAACCATTGAACTCTACCATAGGTTACAATCAGCTAATTTCACGTTTTCATACCTCAATTTTTGATAGATCTTATATTGTTCAACAAATTAATCGAATTTGGAATTCATTACCACACAACATCCAGAATGCTGACTCGATCGGGACTTTCAGGTGTCTTGTTGTAAATTTTTGACAGAAGTAGCTTTGATGTCTTTTCTTTTTATAATGACGCGTACGCGCAGATTATTATTATTTTATTATTAACGTATTTATTCATCCTCATTTGCTATAATTTGTTCGTTATTTATTTGTTATTATTGTTTATTGTTTTTTTTTCTTCATCTAATATCATTCGCTCTTTTCCAATTTTTTTGGTGTTGTTGTATTTTTTAATATTTAATTTAGATTCGTTTTTTTAATTTCTTCTTGTATTATTGTATTCCACTCAAATTGCTACTAAGAAAAACTTGTAGTATACCTTCCAAATACACAAATATTCCTTTATTCTATATGTTGTGCATTTACATTTCATTCAGCAAAATAATATAATTATTAGGACGTATTTTAGAGAAGGGATTACATAGGAGTGACGTATTTATGTAAGTATGAAAAGTGGATTTTTATATGATACAATGGTATGTGTATACTCTTTGCTTCCATGGAAAATCTAACATGCGAACTCTTAATCAACGTGCGAGGCAAAAGTACGCATTAGACGAGATTAATAATTTTTTTTTCGGACTATTAAGGAAAATTAATTTTTTTTTCCTTGAAGAAGGTTCTGCGTCCTGTCTGTTGTCGGTGTTCCGAAAATATCCAACGTATATTATTTGCAGCATTAAATTACATAATAATATGTAATTTGAAAAAAAACAAGTAAAAAAGCTAGAATTGGTCTAAGACCATTTCTTATGATACTCTCGATCCGTGATTCCCAAGGTGGTCTATATCGATCCCCATGGGGTCAACGATAACCTGTAAGGGGTCCATGTCAGCGAAAAATAAAATTGGGGGTCCATGAGATGTAAACGGGGATCAACCATAGTGGATCTCATTTAAGCAGGTCATAACTTTAATTTTGGCTTTTCATGAATGTAATAATCCACACACTCAGATACCAGTTTACTCACATAATACTTCCTTAATATATACATAAATTTGAAGTAAAAATTTTTAAAACATAAATGTTCATTTTATTTTCTCTGCGTGTAAACTTTTATTTTGTAAAGAAAAAAGTATTTTCTTGCAATAAATTTGTAACCTTTATCAACTTTTTAGCTAGATAGGCCTCGAATTTTATCTGTGCACAAATCACGAAAATTGTTGTTTTAGGTGAAAATATAACAAATAGATCGACAATATACTACTACGGTTTTGTAAAGATACTTCTATCGCAATTATAATAGTAGTAGCTAAGTAGGGATTATGCATGAATGGGGGAAAGGAACTTTACTATACATTATTGTATTGAAACTGAGACAACGAGCTAAAAACTTAAATTGAGAGAATTATTTGTCATTCTGTTTCGTTGAATGTAATCATTGTCTATGTGCAATAAAGTTTTAAGCAATGATGCTATAAAACCATCTAAGCTGGAAGATCATCTCTGAAGATGTGACACTGATAAAACAGGTAAGGATTTGAAATACTTACTTTCAAACACTCAAGGAAAAGCCTCAGAACCACGGTGGACAGAATGCTTGTTTCGATGTCACAAAGAGACGATGACGGTTTGCGGGCGACTTATCAGAGATAACCACACTGATGAGAAGAAGTTTTAAAATCTATTTTACACAAACCTGCATCTGATATCATTAAAGGAATTCCTTTAAGCAACAACACAGTTGAAAGACGTATTGATGAAATGAATTATGATATTTAAAGCTTCTCGTGTAATTATTTGCAAACGACCCATTTCTCTATACAGCTGGACGACTCAACTTTACCTAGCAATGAAACATTATTATTGGGATATGTTCGTTGTATTATGCATTAAGAAATCCACGAAGAACTGACCTTCGCGAGATCTTTCACAATCGACACTAAAGGCAAATCAATATTTAATGTTTTGCAGGTTGGGCGTTATCGTGGATTTATAAACTATACACTGCGTCATTCATCGACAGCATTTAGTTGCTAAAAATCTGAGTGGTAGATTTATGAATCTTTTCAATTAGTCATTAATGCAGTAAACCGAATCTGAAGCAACGCGTTGAATATGCGGTTATTTGCGCAGTTGTGTGAGGAAAATGACGAGAATTTTCATCAATTACTCCTTCACACTGAAATACGCTGGCGCTGTCGATTTGCTTACTAAATTTAATGAGGATAACTTGCAGTTACAAGACGACAGTCTAAATTTTATAAAAAAAAAAGTTCATCATTTCAGCGTTCCTTGCCAGAATTAATGCTAATGAAGTAAAACATTGGACGGCGCGAGTTTTCCTAGTTTCCCAGTTTGTCACATACAAACTGCCCGGAAGACGACGTTTCAACCTAGGTTCAACATTTAACGCCCACTATTCAGATTTTGAAACTAGGTTTAAGGATGTTTTGACTATGGCAATACCACAGTGGATAATCAATTCATATGGTTACATTGAAGAAATGGATGTCATATTATAAGAGGAACTGATCGGAATAAGCACTAAGGAAGAATTTAAGGTACATTTATCAGCAACTCTGGCTTCAAAAACACATATATGTCACTTATCGCGAATTATGAAATATCACGAGCAAGTTTTAATTGCGTTTCCATCCTCATACCTAGTGGAAAGGGATTTCGGCGCGGTTGTCAATCTTCTAACAAAAAAAAAAAAAAAAAAAAAAAAAACAAAAAACAGACTGGACATCATTAACCGAGGAGATTTGAGATTAAACCTAACTAAATTTAGGCCAAGTATTGAAAATTTATTATTAAAGCATCAGGCTCATCCCTCCCACTAGAAGGATTTATTTTTTGCTTAGTTACTTTTTGTAACAGACACTAGAGTTTAATTTGGTTCATTTTAATTTGAATTTAATTATTAAATGTAAAAAACTTAACAAGCGTTTTTAAAGTTATCACACTACACTTCACTACAGTTGGAAAATTAAATCTTTCAAAGTGTGTAGCACTATACTAGCTGTGAAAAACACATTTGAAATTGATGAATTTGTAAAAACATCAATATCAGGAAAACAAGGGGTCTGCCCAAAACCGAAAACTATGGCAAGTGGTCTACGAGACAAAAAAGATTGGGCACCTCTGCTCTAGATGAATGCCCGTTTGTAATATCGTATTGTCATCCATCTGTGCAAGTTGGTTTCTTGAAGTAAGTTCTCGCATATACATATCTCTAGAACGGTTCGTTGGTTAGCAAAACAAAAACAAATAAACTGAAGAACTTTTCAGTAAAATAAAAGCTGATGGTTTTCACAGTATATGTAAAAAACCAACATTTTTATATGGCAACACCAAAAATATGTTATCCGATTTAGTCCCTTTTATTTACTATTGCTATGAAAACACCATGTATCTAATTTCAGCTCTCAACGTTGGCGCGTTCTCAGCTAGTGTCCACATATGTAGTGGGAAACGAAATTTTTCTATGGCAACCCTACGAAGGAGTTGCCTGATTAGTCCCGTTTTCGAATTTAAATTTACTTTTTTTTTTTTAAAAATACGTGTACAAAATTTTAGCACTCTTAGTGCACGCGTTCTCGACTTATCCTGGGGACAGACGGACGGATAGACGGACATATGGATGGACAGACGGACGGACATGCAAAAATCAAAGTAACTTTTAATATTATGCGTGGGTGATCAATCCATTGTGCTCTACCATCATTATTTCTGGGTGTTTCAAACGGAAGTATGATTTCATCTAGGGTATAAAAATACGATTGTAAGAAGGTTTTTTCAGTCGATAGCAGCAATAAAAATTCTTAAATCTCATTAAATGTGGTGTTCAGACAACATATTCATCGTAACGTAATTGTTTTATTTGTTTATAGACTTAAAAATTACGAAACTAGGCTTACTTCAAAATTTTGCTTGATATATGCATGATTTGCTCTAGAATCTAGACTCTAGCTCAGATCTGGCTTCATTTCAGAACTGATTTGCTGTTTCAAAATAATTGTTATTTTCATCGCAACTACGATTATGTTTCGGGGTAAAGAAGTACGCGGCTGAAATTTGTCATAACAGAAAATCAAATTATTTCCAATGTTTTGCCTTCAAAAATTTTTAATTAATTTTATAACAAATCTAAGATTGATGCAACCAGATCTAATAGAGAAAAGTCTGAATTACATAACTAATAATTCTCTAAAGCATCATTTTTTAAATTTTGTTTTATTTTTAAGATGGAAAATTATTCTGTGAATCTGAATAATCGGTTGTGTAACATTGTTGATAAAAGTTTTTCTTGTCTTAAAATGTTTCTCACTTGACATCTCCATTGGACGTACGTAAAACTTATCTCAGAAGATTACCGACTGTTTTTTAGCTATCGCAGTTTTTCTATGCTGTCTCCATGAGCGAAAGTGCTTTTTGTTTGTTAAACTAAAAGTGAAGTTTGTTCTGAAAGCAATTCCATGGTTCTGATTTTTTTTATCATAAACAAACAACCATGAAAAGTTGTGCTTGTTTGCTTACATTATATGATACCCGTTGAGGAAATAATACCTAATATATGTTTTTTGCGAAGTTCGAATAAAAAATATCAAATAAAAATTTACATAGGTATGAAAAGAGATCTTGATAAAATTTATTTAAGTTTTAACAGGCTAAAATTGCAAGTGTGTTGTTTATATTTGTTATATAATACTTTAAAGGAGCTTTTGACGAATTCTGTGCAGATACGTCTTAAACTTATGGGCAGAAATTACTAATTTGTTGCAGAAGAACTCATTTTCTAAATTTTTATATTGTATCACTCAAAAAATACTAAATTCTTTTCTTCGACCAATATAATTGATTAATTATCCCGATACAGATTTAGGTAAATTGTATTTAATTTTTTCATTTCCAGAACTTAACCCATCTAATATCGAAAATTTGCGATATTTTAACTTAAACAAGGCTTATCGAAATTCTCAAATAATGATATTCAATTTATGCTTCTATGTGATTTCAGAAGGAAAGACGTTATTTGAGCGCCGATCTCTAATTATAGTATTGGTTTCGGGGGGCAAACCTGCCGACCCCTTTTTTGAAAATAAAAGTTCCTCCGTTTTAGCTTTTAAATAAAAAAAAAAATCACTCAATACATGAGTTATTCTGACATCTAACCACTCCCGTTGCATTTGATGGAGCCTTAATTTCAGATTCACCGTCACTATGCACTCTTGGCATTAATATTTCTGTTATATTAACTCTCTGTTGCCAAAGAAGCATCGAAATGTCTTGGATTTCTGGAAAGGTGTAAGAAATATTTCATCCGGTCAATTCATATTAGACCTAGAATGGAATACAATTCGCACATCGAGCCTTAGCTTTATTGGATATTGTCCAAAAGACAGCCTTCAAGCTCATTGATGATTTTACAATTACTTGTCGTATTGACTCACTCGAGCCCCGCCGCAATGTTGGATGCCTTCGGCTCCTTTATCGCTTTATTGGATATTGTCCAAAAGACAGCCTCCAAGCTCATTGATGATTTGACAATTACTTGTCGTATCGACTCACTCGAGCACCGCCGCAATGTTGGATGCCTTCGGCTCCTTTATCGCTACATGCATTGCCAATGTTTCGATGAAATATCTAATCTGATTCCTTCTAGATTAAATCCTGCAAGCAGTAATTGCGCTGCACTCCGCGCACATTCCTTCACTTTTGGCCGTACAGTTAAATTCCGTGATGCCGTATAGTTCGGGTTAGACTATGCGCGAATGTGGAATAGTCTACCATCTTCTGTTTTTCCTCGGGATTGCAATCTGCGAAGGTTCAATATTGAAATACATCAGCAACTTAGCCAGTTTCCTCATGTCCCCCAATCCTTTCCATATCTCCTTTCTGCCATGCTGTGCTTTGCATCTTAGGGTATCCTCTGAGCTTGGCTAATAATTAAAAAAAAATATATTGTTCCTACATGTGAGAGTCGGAACTAAAATCCATATCAGAAGCGCAATGGTGGATCGTGTAATTGGTTTTTGTTTACATGCATCTTTACTTGATTCATATTAGATCATGATAGTTCGGAATGCAGATAATAATAAAATATATTTTGGTCTTTGCATATCTATCCGTTTTTCTGTCTGTTAGTACTATAACTTAACATAGAATACTTCTGGAGTATTTGTAATATACAAAAGGATGAATCACTCAGGGACCGATTCTATATCCTTCGTCTGTTGACAAAAGTGCTCGGTCCGGGTTTGCCAGCATTATGCGCCCAAATCCAAAATTTTGCCATTTTTTTTTGTATTCTTGCTAAGAAGTAATTCGTAAGAATTTTCTTCAATTAATACATAGAAGATTATTTCATTTTGCAAATGAATTTTCTTGCCACTTGAAGTTTACGTTTTAGAATCACGTAAAACGTTGTGATCGTTATACACAGGGTGTGCTGTATGTGATCTGGCACCCGAAGGTTATGGATAGGTCATGCTTAGACTAGCAAAAATTGTATGGGGGTTTTGAAGGTAACGGGACTTAAAGAAGTTGTGTATGATTTTATAGATCACCCTGTAACTTACGTACGTTACGCCATATGTTGATTATATTAAATTTTTGGTTAATGGACCTTTCAATGTTCTATAAATTTCTGCCCTGCTTCTGTTCGTTTTGAAGTTATGTCTCAACAAACTCATTCGGAATTTTAATTCGGTTTTTTTAACTACTATTTTTATTAAAAGACACGTCATCAGCATCAATTATTCATATTGGATTTGAGAAGCCTAAGAGCTTCACTTTAAAACGACATCTGACACTCTGTACCCAACATGTTACCCTTTCTGCGTTTTCTCCACTTTTTCTTAAACATACCTATCCAGCCAAAATGCCTTAAAAGGTTCAATCCAATAAAATAATTGCCTACATTTTGGCATTTATTGAACTTTTTCGGAATAAAAATCAAAACTGAGAGAAATTGAAGTAGCGCTATTAAACCTGTAATTGGTAGTTTTTTTTAAATGCTTTTGTATGAAAAAAACTCTCATTGTAAAAGAAGCCCCAATAGCATCCTTTCCAAGAGAAAAAAATCATTTTGTCCTCTGTAGAAATTCTGCAACTTTGCACTACTAGTATGCAAATATTTCATTTCACATCGTACAAAAGAGAAGAATATAAGAACAAAAACATTTTCATTGCTAATATAGTTCCTAAAAGGAAAATAGAAGAGATTTTCGTCACGAAACTTAGGGAAGCAGTTATTGTTTTTATTCAAACGAAAATTAGATTTAGATCTCTTGAGGAAAATATATGCTTTACTTCCAGTTTACTTTCACCTTTATCGAACAGCCGGATGCATTGCAGGATGTTGGTTTTCAATTTTCTTGTCGATAATAACATAAAAGATTTGTTATCCTTTCGCACTACTGTGCTTACTTTTACATACAAATATTCTCATATATAGTAGCATATTCGCAGTAGTGCAACTAGTTTTGTGTAAATCTGAATCATGTGGACACCTGTTTACATCTCAAGATTTTTCGGCTCGCATAAATTTCAAAGCCATAAAGGCATGTCCATCGAATCTATGAAGTACATTACATATATTTCATGACCCCTTTTATGAAGCTTCATTTAGATGGTATTTCACTTTATTTACTGATCTATAGCGAATTCCAAGTATTAGTAATTTCACTCCTATCAGTTTTTGTAAGCTCCCGGACTTTCTACCACTTTGTGATTTTTTAGGATGACCGTTCTCGACGGGTTTTAGAAAACGAACTCTCAGAGGATCTGAATTATCGCCCCCAGTTATCTAAAACAGCTTTTTTATTATTTTCCTATTGAAAAATCGTACGTGAGAAAATGCGAAGTTGTGATGTAGTATAATTTGCATGAAGAAACTGAAATCTGATAAGCCTGTTATCGTCGTCTTAAAATATTAATTTTAAGACGGCAAGAATAATTTGTTGTTGTTTGTTGTTGTATGAACATCCCAGTTGGAAAACCTAGAAGGCCTTCCTGTGGAAGGTATGCATAAGAAATAGAATTTTTAGTAAAAATTCCAAACCGGATGGCATATGCGATGAATCGACAAGCTCCGAAATTTGTCAAGCATCGTAAGTAATATAGTGACTCATGCTTTTACAGCGAAGTTTTAATATGTGTAATAGGCAATTTCATAGTAAATGTGGCGCTTGACGTGTTCGGACGTGTTAAGCGAACGGTTTTTTGTAAAAGATAGCATAATTTTGAAGTTTAAATAAATTATTGGAAGGTAACGAATTTATAAGGTAGGAAGTGTTTTAAAATAAAATTAATCAGGCAAAGAAAATCTTTAAATTAACACGGCTCTCTGTCCGTCGAAAAAAAACTTTGATTTCAAAGTTGAGAAAAATTTGTTAAACCGTTCTTCAGAATTATTTCCAGATCATGCCATCAGAATTAATTTCATATCATGCCAGCAGAATCACTTCGTAAGAATTTTTATGCATGCCTTCTCTGCAATGACATCGCAATATAAAAACGAAATTAACTGAGAAGCGAGGATTCATTCATCCAAAACTTCCCAAGAAGGTCCCCCGAATGCATGTTCTATGCTTCTTTTTCCAACTGGGATATTACTTGAAGGAATTAAAGCGTTATATGTATGTACTAAATACATGCGAAGAGGAAGAATACACTGTATGTGGAGTGGAATGCGTGTCTAATAATAAAATGTAATTTATACTTAATTAAATTTTATAATAATATGGGAGAATGAATTTGAACTAAATTGAAATTAAATTGAAATGGTGAAATTAATATTCTATTTTTAGGGTCTTATGCAGCGAACTTTAATACATATATTGTATAGGACAATATTAATATGTTGAACTATGGTTGTGATTCGAAGCACTTGCTTGAGTCACAACAATAAAAAAAGCATTTTAAATAGGCAATAAATATACCTTTCTCGTAAAATTTACTGTAGTCAGAAGATTGCGAATAACGATAATAGGTAAGCAATTATTACAGACACTGTCCCTCCGATTCTACATAAGAGACTTCTAAGAGATCTCTTAACCTTTTAAATTTAGCAAGTAAGAGATTTTAGCAGAATTAGTATTCGAAATAATTTTTTCTTTTGAGAAATATTAACTTTAAGAGGTTAAAAGGGTTTGGAGAATCTTTCAGTCAGCTCAGCTATTAAAGACGTTTACTTATTAAGAAGGAAGAAGAAGATGTAATGTTTTTGGCGAGGCGATAATGGCAATATGACCACCCCACAAGTAGCTATAATTGTGTGCGTCTTTAATCAAGTTACAATTATCGATATAAATAATAATTGTATGATAAATTTACAGCACGTAATGATAATTGCATTATTATATTAATACCTAAATCGCAGATAAAGAGTTCCACAGCCGTCGTTACATACAACAGTATTTTCGTATAAACCTGTAGCAAAAAAATTAATTGTTAACAAAACTTTGAAGTGACGATAGTATTGTTGACTAATGGAGATTATCGTAATGCTATGCCATTTCTATCACTTTAAAGGCAAAAGATTTAAGAGGAGTCAGTACCAAAATTTTGTAAGTTTCATACATTTTTCAATGTAACTTTCTGGCAAACTATTTGTAGCAGAATAATGATTTATATCTTAAATTAAAGACAACCAAGAGGTCTAGTAAATAACGTCGAGAAAAATAAAAGGAAATGTATTGGAATTGCGATATATTAGCTCGGAAACTTGTAAAAAATTGTAAAAATTGATTTTTTTCAAATCAAATTCCTGTTAGTAGGTATTCTCATTTCTTTAGATTGTGAGTACTTTAGAAAGATGAAGTTTAGATCTAGTAAATAACGTCGGGTTTTTTTCATTTTTAGTGGCGCTTCTTTTAATTGTTTAACTCTAATAGTACTTGTTTTGTCTTTAGATATTTCACCAACGAGAAATTGCAATATTTCGTTGATAGTTGTTGGAATATAAAGCAAAATAGTATATTTAACAATTATGTGCAAAATAAAATTTAGGAGAGTTAATTCTAGTTAAAAATTTTTAATTTCTTTGAACTGCAAATTTTCATTTTCGTCTTAAATTGTCGCCTGTTGGGTTTCTTTCTTTTACGCTAGATGTCTCTAATGTGACGTGCGGTCTAGGTCAATGCTGATTTTATATAAATTTTCATACTTTCAAGACACAAACCTACGTATAGTAAGTTTTATTGTCTACAGGCTCGCTGGTATTTAAATTGAAATTTTTTCTGTGCACTGACTCCTCTTAAGCATTCTGAAATTCTATACAGCCTCAGAAATAGTCAAGTGATTTAAGTCGTCTCCCATATTGCTCTGTGCATGGCTCAAATTGTATAAATATTTTATACCTCATAAACTTGTACATATTTGTATAATATATACGAATTATATAAATATGTACTTATTTTACAGCATTTTTATCCAACGTTTCGGTATTTTAAAACAAAACAATTTCTGCAACTAAGACGATTAGATATTTAAGTGTACCTTGGTGAGGAGCTCTTATATTAAGAGATATTTGACAGATATTTTCGTTTGCTAGAATACCAAATCTCTTTAAGAACGATCTCCGCAAAAGTTAAGAGATCAGCTGACGTCTGAAATTTCTTAACTTTTTACGTAGAATACCAATGTCTGCTAATGGGCT
Organism: Dioctria linearis; assembly: GCA_963930735.1. NCBI lineage: Eukaryota > Metazoa > Arthropoda > Insecta > Diptera > Asilidae > Dioctria > Dioctria linearis. The sequence goes on from OZ005741.1 coordinate 308,653,045, forward strand.
TTGACAGCCCAGTTAAGCGGATAGAAGCTCGAATCTTTTATGTAAAATCGGGGGTGCGTCCACAAAAATAATTTCTGTGAAAAATGTATTTGTAACCAGCCTTATAATGTGAAATCGGTGTAAGTATGCATGTTCGTAGTTCTCCTCTTGCAATCTAGTCTCTCTTACGGGGATAGTTGGAAAGAGCCCACTGACATAGATGGATCGAATGATGGTGCATTTAAAAAAGGACTTAATTTGCACCTGCTTGCATGCAACAATTTCCCTTGAAATTGTGCTAATTGGAATAATTAGAGACTTTAAAATGGTGAACAAAAGAATTCACACTTTCGTGCTAAGTATTATCTCCGGTATATTATCATTATGCAATCATATTGTGATTATATTCTTTAGTCAAGGGCTGTAAATAGATGTGTATATATGCACTTATCTACATCTAAACAACATTAATTCTATGGAAGAATGTTTTTCGCCAGTTGTTTCATTTTCATCTAAAACCCCTACCAACATTTTTATTTTAATGTCATGAATAAATAGCGCTGTGCTATCGCAAATTTTCATTCCATCGTTATTTATCTGGTCCATTGAGCACATCAATGCATCCATAAACATCAATTTTATCCCAATGAAAGATATAAAGTACAGGAAAGGAACCACAGTCAAGTGCCTGGTGCCGTTCCTTCCTATAGTAATGTTTCCATTCCGCACTAAAATTATTTTCTGCCCTTAAAGTGATGAATTATGTATGAAGTCAAAGTAAGTGAATGTTAAAACACCTTCTTCTTGTGTTCAGGTAGGTAGGAAGGTAGGTAGGTACATATAGCCACGTTGGTTGTAAGATGTGGATGCTGAAGGATCGAATAAGAAAGTCGTTGCGGGAGAGGGTTGTGGGTTGCCTCTTTTCTTTCTGCCATGGAATATATGTAGCTCATGATGTTCTTACAAATGTGCATCTAAGTAAATATATTATCTGGCGGTGGACACTATCAATGGTCTCCTATAAATTTAACGTCATAGGGTGCATTGTATTTAACCATAAAGTATTGTACTTGCTCGGTAATCGAGCTGAATTTACACCCTTTTCCATAGCGTCGCCCGCTCTTTTTCATCCACTGAACTGCTACAATCTATTGGGGGATTTTATTGAAAAGAACTTCAGTTTATTGTGAAGTTGTTGAAAAGATATCTTACATGCAGCCACAACAGTATACTTTCATTGTAAACATGAACCACAGACTAATGAACGATTTTCATTGGATTCTATGTGTGTTTTTTTTGCCGTATCAGAGAAATAAATTGGGAACGAGCTTGTTTGTAGCTATAAAATTACTGATTTACGTGGAAATAAAAAGCATTTTGACTTTAAATCTTGCTCAAAAACTCTGGGATTATTGTATCGAGCAAACAATTGCGACAATCTTTTGTTCGGATTTTCAGGAACATTTTTGATTCTTGTGTGAATTAAGTAAAAGGTACAAAAAAAAATAGAAAGGAATTACATTTTGGAATAGAATTTGCCTGAAGTGAACTTAAGATTAATTGTTGTTAAGAGGTATAATCATAATATGAGTATTAAGAAATGTATATTCTTATGTATGTACGCATTTCAGAAATATGTATTGGTACAGATGGAGAATATATGTAATTCAATTCAATATCCCTGACCGTACGTCTTAAGGCACTTCCTTCTTTATTACATGCCATGGCGTTAAGATTTTTCTTTACTTGCATAGGTATATGTATTAGAAACGTGTCATTTGAAAGCGTATATCATTGCGAATTATGGGGAAATAGGCACGTTCCATATTTTTAAATTTATCCTAATTACGTCACACGTCTGGTGACAATAGCTCTAACGACTATTAATGGGTCAAAGTATTTACTTTTAGGAAAGCGAAAGCAATTGTGTGCATTTCAACAAAACAACTAATTATTTCCTCATTTTTTCTAAACTCTACCCAATTTGCTGAGATGTGAGAATACAGCTTTCCTTGAAGATGAACGTTCATTTTTAGGCTTGAACTCTCTCTTCTCTGTAAATCATGAATATGGTTTTCTAACGAATAAAAAATTCAAATGCATAATAAGTTAACTTTCGAATTAATTAATATACCTAATTATAATATTTTCTTGAGTTATTTTATTTGTTTGTTGGACTTCATAGAAACATTATTTTCACTTTTTTTTAACTTCAATTTATTTTTCATTGTCTAATTGTGAAAATTGTGTACCGAATTTTAAAATGAGTGCATCAATTTTGTGTTAGTGCTGCAGGAAGCGAATATACGATATAACAGTAGAAAAATGTTAATACGGTAACCTTATATGAATAGCAAACAAAATTTTTACTGTTTACAATAATCTCTTTATTTCATAGATGTATGTGGAACAGGAATGGAAATCTTGAAATCTTGGATTTTGAGTGGGTAATGAAGTACTGTGTGCTCAAATCACACAACGGATATTATAAGATAAAAGCCAAACTTTAATCTGATCAAAATATTAAATATAAAGAAAAGAAATTTTTTTATATTTGGAAAAATGATCTCCTGAAGTGTACCTTAATGGTAGGTATGCTTCCCTTCATTTATTCAAAATTGCTGAACAATTGCTTCTCTTCATTGGTTTAAAATGCACCTGAATGGTGTGTTTGACAGTAACAAGTACCAAGTTTAGCAAAAAAGTCCCTGATTGCAGAAAAGCACTGAAAATGTACTTTGGGAAGCCTGAACCGAAGCCTTCCAGCTCCCGTAAAAAAGGATAGGTAGTCGGGAGAAAATTCAGGGGTAAACACTAACCCATATGACCACTGTCGCGTTTTTAAGTGTTTTATTTGCGTTTCAAATTGCAGGACAGGTAGCGTTACCAAAACTGAAAAAACCTGCACTTTCAGAAAGGAAGCATGAGTTTCTCATTGCTTTTATGCTGTAGGTTTTGGAGGATTTATTCCGTACTTCTAAACCAATGAAGAAAACCACAATATTCAGGCATATTTCAGTAGGTTCAAACGAGTGAAGAGATGCACAATATTCAGGCATATAATAGTAGTTTTGAAGTAGTGAAGAGAATCACACCATTCAAGCATAATGCAGGAGATAGACTTTTTCAAAATAAAAAGTCTCTCTTCTTTTAATATATTTAATACTTTACTAATTAAATTTAGTAAGATAAGAACCCTTTTCACAAAAGTAGGTACCTCTCTAGTTATAGCCTTTACACTAAAAAATTATATATATATACAAGTCTTGTCAATTTACTTTAGTGAGCCCTTAAAACGATAGATTGTCTGCATGTAAAACTTTTTCTTATTATAATTAAAAGTCTGTTTCTCAATTCTTACCAATTTATTACTGATATGTGAAATGTGTATCACTCAGACGCACTTCCAATGGATTTAATTGGAAACGAATTCAGAATTTCTTCATTCAAAGTAGTTTAAAACTACTTTACAAGCCCTGAAGAGATGTAAACCAATTAGAGTGAGACAAATCTATCAATATACTTTATCTGTCTATGAATACTTAACTAAACCCCTGCTGTGAGCACTAAATCAACCCCGAAAGGATGCTAAAATAATGAGCGAGAGGAAATATATATCAATTTTTGTTTTGTTTCATTTCATGTACAGAACTTTCCGTAGTGATTTAGTGCATTTTTACGAGCTTAAGTACATGCAATTTCACCGATAGAATAAAAGAATAATGATTGTAGTGGCAACCTCTGAAGTCATGCTATCAGGACTAATGAAAAACTAATGTTTCCCTCCTGGACGTGTTGATTTTACGATTTTGGTAGAGCTACCTATCCTGCATATATATACGCAAATAATGCAATTAAAAACGCGATAGTGGTAATATGTGCGAGTGCTTACCCATGAGTGGAAGGCTTCCGTTCAGGCCTCGCAAAGTACATTTCCAGCACATTTGTCCTATCAGGATAATATCTGAGAATTGCAACAAATCATACAGCAGACTTACATATTTTTACTTATTTACTTACTAAAGGTCTACACAATTTATTCTATCACCACGATCAATTTTGTCGTTGTATAGCGGATTTTTTAGTGAATATTGTGATCCCATACATAAAGCGATAAATTTATGCAAACCATTGAGTTTTTATCTCAACACTGAGTAAAAAGATAAATATTTTGTGTTTATGTACCTACGATAAGTATGTATGTATGTATGTACGATAAGTGTAAACATAAATATTATATCCAAGAAAAAAGAAAAGAACGGATGAGCCATAAATGAGTAACCTTAAAGCAATCAACAACTAAGGAGGAGTTAAAGTGTATCTCCCTAATTTTTGCTAATCGTTAGAAATGACATATCACTTTCACTTTCTATAGTCAATATCAATGTAAGCCTCTCATTACTGTTTCTCTTATGGCTACTTTTCTCACTAAGTATTACACAAATTCAATTTATTGCACTTGTAAGCCTTGTCATACATATTTTATTAAATTGTACCATAATAAGTATTTAGTACTACTTCACTCATCAATAATGTACTACTCTCGAACGATGATGGTAGTTTGATCCTAAAAAAATCTATGAGGTATAGTAGCATAACGGCACTATAAAAGATTGATTTATTTATAATAAATTACATTTCGACTAGTTAGAAAATATTCACTGAACAAGTATTATTGCTAAGATCTTAAAGAAAACGCATAGTAAGATATCTTATCACATAAAGCTATAACTAACCCTAAACTCAATAACTTTTATAAAGAATTCGAATTAAAAATTTAATCTTAACAATTCCTTTAAGTTTTGATTTAAAAACATGGCAAAAATCGTATAAGTCTAAAAACTCAAATCAATGATTATATTTTATCATCGACCTCGTAGGTGACTCTCTAAAATCATACAGCAATCTTCGTGTGTGGATATTTTTATAAGGTGCATTTGCATTAATTATAAAAAGTCTTTGTAGTCGTCACGAGGTTGTGGCATTGTTAATCATAAATCTATGAAATTCCCAATCTCTTCTTTGACCGGCTCTAGAATGTGTTTAAATTTTCTACCTTTAATCCAGTCTTTACTTTGTTTTGTTCTATTTTGGGCCAAAATTCTTTAAAATGCTTAAATAAAGGTACGATTGGACCAGATGAAGACGACATTTTATATCAAATACACTTTTCAAAACAACTTCAAAAGTGTGGTGCTGACACGGAAAGTACAAAGTATCTCTTTCTAACATTTGTTGCAAAATCATGGCCGCCCCATTTAATTAACCCATATGGGATGCTGTAGTATTACAAACAGAACGCTATTACTTTACTTTCCAAATTCCACTCGACAAGCGCGTCGTACACTGCAGCGACCTGTTCTTTTCCTGTTGAATTCGGCAAAGCGGGAACTCCAAGCAATTATTCAATATCTCCACTGGTAACTAAGACAGCGAGCCTATCGACGTTTTCCACATCATTTAAAGAACGTAAAAGCTTTCCATCCCAATGGACTACTGGTGCCAACATTGACGATCCTAATGCTTCTGCTACAGCTGCCAAAATATGGACTCCACATCTGTCACTAGTTTTGCAGGCATCAAATGCAGCTACTATTTTTGGAGTTATGATGTTCTGCGTCCCATAGAGGCTTTGTTTTTTCCGTTGTGATGGACCAGGCTCTTCTTGCAAGACCTCTTCTTGAAATTCAACAGTCTGATTTCCGTTGCTACTGGACTCGTCATTACTAGTTGATGACGAATACATATGTAATTGTTTCCATTTGAGTCGCTTGAGTCGCTCGGATACTTTATTAGATCTATCTACATCGGCTTTCTCTTGAGAAGAATGGCGATAATCGACCCCATGGATATAGCCACGTCATCCTCCTTTTATTTGGTTGAGTAGAAACTGTTTGTCTCCATCTCTTTTCAACAACTCCAAAGCGTTTGCATGAGCTATATCAAACAAATCGTCAAATCTTTCAAGATTTTTTTTTTCTTTTTCTTTCGAACAAGGCTTTTTAGATTACTTCTGAAGTGCGCTCCATTCTACAAGCAGCTTTTCAAGCTTGTCGATACAATGGTGGTCTCTACGCTTCGGAATGCGATACCTATCCCAACAAATAGACACTTCTTTAATAGTTAATGTATGTTGACACATTTTATAAAATAGCACTAGTATTGTTTGCCTAACGAAAGGCAATTTATTGCCAATAATTTGTGGAGTATTGTGTCCCATTAAATAAATGAAATAGTCCTTTCGAAAAGATCGTTTAACAGACATCAAAACCCAGTATTACCAAAGTAAAGTATACTTGCAACTGAAATGAAATTATTCATTATCCAGCACACCTAGCGGCCAATTTAGTGGAGGGCGAGTATTACGTCGAGTGACAAATAGGACACGGAGTAAGACATACAGTCCCACCATCCTCCTGCCAAGTATGTAAAAATAACAATTGCTTAATTTAAAAACACACCAATACACGCAAACATATTAATAAACGAAAAATATTCGAAGAAAAGTAAATATGTATTAGTACAAAGGGACTAAATGGATTTTATATACCCAATAAACCATTCTGAGAAAACAGGTGGTAAGCGAGTATAGGTGGTTCTAATATTTTAACAAATTTGTGCTGAGCTTTCGGTTAATTACTCTACTATTTAATTATTATTTTGACCTGCGAGCGGCACGCGTTACAGTAATGCAATTCATTCCGAATTTTGACACAAATATTGTTAGCATAATGTAGCAAAACTTTTAACAAAACTATTTTACCCCTATAAAGATCGACCACCCTACTATATGTATACACTTTGGTATAAAGATGCTTTAATTCCATATGTATGTAGTAAGGGTATACGAAAATCGAAACTTGAGTAATATTTCCATAAGAACGTTTTATAGTGAATTATTGGTTAAACTTTTGTCATCGCCTTAAGGCAGGAAACAGTAAAAGTTCAAAGTTTGAGAGGATTTGCTTATAAAGAGCTCCGAAATTCAATTTTCCGGGAAATATATGTTTTTTACATCAATTAATAAATTTTAATTGAACATCTCGGGATATTAATCTGTGGGAATTGTGTAAAATGAAATCATCTCTGTAAATTAATTATGCGATTTTTTTAATTAAGATTGTCACCGTAATGCCATCCCAACTGTAATTTAATACTTTATGCAATGTTCAGTAAAAGGAATTAATTTCAAATTCATTGCGTAATCTAACGAACGAAATATACTTTCTTATGAAACAGACCACATCAAAAGTTTACAACGATTGTGCATTTGTGCAATGCCGAAAAGAAGGTTTTAATGAATTTTTCAGCAATAATTTCGTTTATACTGTTCAGAATTTGAAAATTTGTACATTATAGGTAGACCCTGAAAACTGGAGTCGACCATATAAATTCTGAGCGAGATTGTAACGGAGAATAAATTTAAAATTATTTTCAAAATCAAAAAACAAAATTAATGACTGAAAACTTCTAAAACTGGAATTTACATAGCTATTGACCGCTGCTTTCGCTGAGTATAATTTTAGTTAGTAACTAAAACTAAGTAAAAAAATTGTCGAAGATTATCGCGCGGAGGAGAATACGCAAATTGGACATCAATGAAAAATGATCAAATCAGGAAATAAAAACAAAAAGCTGACTACATTTTCGTGCTGCTCTTCTAATTGATGTTTTTTTAGTTTTCTCAAGAATACCAAGCAAGATATTTCATTTGATGATTGCCTGATCTTCAGTTCTAGGAAACGATCTATAATAAGATTTGACTTAACATTAATGGTTCAAAAAGATCTTGATTTTTAGATATTATTTCTAAGGCAGGCATTTTGCTACACCTCCGAAGTCCTTTCAATAATTGAACGAATTTGTGTGTCTCATAAAAACATCTGTCTTTTCGGCTGCTAGAAGTGCCTGTAGATCGTAACCAAAGCACATGTTATTTTTAAAAAGAGGCTTTGAAATGTTTGTTTCTGCGATGCATTGAAAAGTACGCTCGATTATAATACTATTTTTTTTCGATCTGGACAATTTCCAGAAAACATTTTGTCTCCTCGAATTCTGCATATTCCTTTAATGTGTTCCTGTTTCAAAGTCTCAGAATGTAAAATTGAAATTTCCACTACTTTTTTGTTTCATTTTCTCATCTTCGTTATCAGGTAACATGTAACAAGAGGTAAGAAATTTTGGGTTTCCTGGAAATTATAACCCATACATTAGGCATTCGTATCGAAATGGTTTTCAAGAAATTGTACCTCTACATTATGAATTCGGTCAAAATTTCAAGTGAAGTTAATCAAATGATCCGCAGTGTATCTTCGGTGTAATACAGATGCACTGGCTGTGACTACTTGCGAATTCACAGTGCTATCTTGTTTATCGAAGTCCTCGCCAGTTCGAATTTCCATTACTTCTACATTCTATAATTCGAATTGATGAGCAGAAACAGAAGGTCTTCTGGAAATCGGGAAAATCACGGTTGCCTAAAATTATGTTTCTTTACATAATCGCGTAACATAACAAAAAGTGGAAAACAACTTGCTTTATAGAATGGTGTATAGCCCCAACTACAGTTCATATATTTAAAAAGGATATCTAAAAATGTAAAAAGATAGATAGAACAATTGTAATTGAAAGTATTCAACATAAAAACAATTTTATTAAGATTCAATAAAAACTCTGACCATGTGATCCTGAAGGTCCTACTTTCTAGCGAATATGAAAATAAATTGTATTCCTGGTTTATGAACAAACAGAAATATGCCCCGCTCCAGAGAATGGAAAATGTAAAAGTGGCAGCCAAATTTTTAAAACCCGATATCGTTTGACTAACGATTTGATGTAACATTTTTTATTCGAGAGGTAAAATCTGGCATAGAAAATGGTAAAAAACCAGACAGAACTTGTTCATCCATTTAAATTACATTTGGACGAAGCAATTTAATGCAATAATTTGATCGAATGTGAAATGATGAGAAAATGTGTAAAGAAAGATTCATTTTCACTTGTTGTAGCTAATCGGTCTGACTATACGACACATATAATTTTGAATACCATATTTACTAGCAATCTAGTGGAAGTTTGATCGGGTCATTGGATTATACGAAAACATGCAAGAGGGCAGATTCGAAACGGAAATGATTTCTGGCGAAGCTGTAAAAAGTTCACCTTTATTTCCAGTGTCCCACGTAGCCGATCAAGAGAGCTGCAAGGCAAAGCATTCACATCTGTAATGAGGAATCTAGAGTGCCACAAGTAGAAGGATGATTTCCACAATCCATTTGGTATACTCGACCTTATGATGGTATATATGTAAGTGACTCAGGCTTAGGTATCTAGTAGCAGTCATTTAACTTAAATTAACCTGCCAGACTTTGCGTGAACAGAGATTCTGCCAAGTCATATTTTTTCCGGTATCTCCGGCTAGTAGTTGTTGTTGGACCTTGTGCCACCCGGAATGTGGACATATTAACGTAGAATTTAGAAAGTAATGAAAACTTTTGTTAGTTCTAACGAATATCTTAATAAAATTTCTGGGAAAAAGTACCTCCACTGGTGAAAGGACTATTCGTGTATAAAATTAAAGGTTGAAGTTTCAGACGTCAATATTTAATATTGCTAATTTTGCTTCTACTTGTCTTACAGTTGAAAAGAGAAAACTTAAGGGACTAGTATGGATTACCTACAAAACTCATTCCTTTTTAAAGTAATTGTGGATCTATGGTCTTCAAATATGAATATATTATATATAGCATACAACATTACCTATGACGGATTTTTTGGGAAGGTTATTTTCAGGAAATACACCGATCGTTTTGTTGAAACGTATATAATTTATTAAACCATTGCTCGACGTTTCGGGTCCAAGTGCGGCCCTTCTTCATTACCTATGTTGGCCCTTGTCATGGCCTTAGGCGTGAATCTATCTATTGCAAAAGTATGAATATTTGAGTAGCTAATTTATCTCAAAGGAGCTCAGTCATTTAAATTGAAATAACACCTTATTTAGCTTAAATATGAATTTCCTCTTCTCTGGTTACATTCCTTCCAAGCAACGTTTGTTTGCCTTATCCACAAAATAGCCTAGCTTACCCCTCTTAAAATACATTTTTTTCCTTTTTTCATTACTGTTAGAGTCCCCATCAAGTTAATCCGAGAATAATAAAAACGAAAAAAAAAGAAAAACAAAACTCAAGGATTGGTACCTACTTTTAATAAAAATTCTTATTCAAATATTTTTTAGCTTAAAAAAGCCCCTGAAAGTCTATATTAGAAAAAGAAGATATCAAGGTCCTTAATTTCACTTGTAAGAGGATCTCCTCAATTAAATTTATGAATTTAAGGGGGACATTAATTAGGGAAAAAAAATTCAAATAAAGTAAGAAGAAAAATGAAGGAAATAAGTCTCCGGCAAGTAGGATATCAAGGAGTATTCTGATCCTTATTTAATTTAAGTGATGAAATTCCATAAATAAGAAAAACATTTTCTAATGAAGCGACACATATTTTGGTAGAGCCTCAGATTAAGTTACGCAAATACAATGAATCAGAAATATATCCTGAATTACCTGTAATATGCTTTAAAAAAAAAATTAATTAACTAATTAAGTCTAGAAGAATTGCGAAGGTGCGCGCAGTTATTAATAGAAATGCTTTTCCCTATTTCCAAAATTTCGCCTACCTTACCAACAGTAATTATTTAAAAGTTGTTTCTTCTAATATTGTTGTATGATATGCTCATTATAAAACGGTAAAGAAATATCTTCTCTATTAAAAGATATGTGCTCTGTGCTTAAATCCGAGTTCAATGAAATTTTCTCCGGTCGGAAATGTTTCGATTTTTCTCCTTTTTTATAGCGTTGCCGTTTCCTGGAACTATGAGCATCTATAAAACTCAAATTACGATGCTGTAGCCTTAAGCACCTCCTTTCTTTAGATATAAAATTGTTATTGCTTTTTGATTTTTTCTTCTTCCTTTTGGGCCCTACATGTGTACATGGATACGAACTATGTATATTACAAATTTGAAATACATACTTAGGAAAAATTGAAACATGGGGTTTATACCTCTTAGGGTAGTGAGGTATTTTCCGTTTACTGATATTCAAATCAAATTACAAGTGACGGGCTTCTATCGCAAATTATTATTTATGTTGGATTCGGCTCTTTAAAAAAAGATTTAATATATAAACCTGAATTACCGAAAATGAACGACAAGACTGCTGCTGTAGTAGTATTCATAGCAAATTAAATTCAGTTCTATTTTTAACTTTTCCTTTCTGCATTGTGAAAAGCAAAGAGATATTTATATATAGTAGAAGGGAAATAGATTTATTTTTATTACTTCTCACTGTGTGGTTCAGGTAATCTGTTGCTTTCTGTTAATGCAATCTATGCGGATCTCTGGTTTATAGTAATATTTGCAGACACATATTATAAAGGCTTGATAAATTTAAAAGTTTCCGGTTACTACCTGTCATTATTTTTTTTAGGAAAAAGTGCACTATTGTAAATGTTGGCATGTTGGCTTATATTCACAAGAATGTACGTATGTGTTTAGTTTACGGATCGAACAGTGTCCAGTATCGTGCCACACTATTAGTCCAATGTTGCAAAAACCATAGAAAAAAAAACTGTTGTTTGTTATATTGGGATACTCATTTCAGTAGGCAAACTTTATTGCTCCATAGCTTTACATACTCCTTTGGGGAACCTAACATAGAAAAGATCAAGACAAATTCTGTGAAAAAAAAAATATATGTATTGTACCGACTCGAAAGAAATTTTTTCAATAGCTTGAAATCTTTTCAATGTTCAGCCAGCCAATTACCATAACTGTGCCTTGACTACAGCCTTTCGAAATAGATATGAAGGATTTTTTTTTTAAATCCAAACAGCCCATAAGCAACTATTAAAACATACCTGCTCTAATGACAAATCTCTATAAGCCATTACCTCAAAAAATATAGTGAAGGTATCTCGAAGGTTCTTCATTGATTCTGGTTCTAGTAGACACCCATTTCAGTCAAACTCCTTAGATTGGAAGATTTTCTCAACCGGTGGATTCGTATAATATTAAATGGAAAAATAAATAATCTCATCGCATCAATTGAGGTGTGTCTCGGAGGTGTGTTCTTCAATAAGCTTTTGCCTAAAACGAAGACAAATGGTGTCGAACTTATTGCTTTGTCTGAATTGTAAATTGAAAGCTAAGATTTTGTAATTGATACATTTACAGGTTTAGGTTGAGTCTTCTTTGAAATTAAAATAATCAGAAAGCTCGAAGGCATGACTTCATGAAGATCAAAGCTATTTCTGTCAAATTTTTTTTCGATAATTTCGTATACATGCAAAGAGTGGAAGAAAAACATTAAATTCAGCATAAATAGTCTTCGTGGCCCAGTTTCGAAATATAGTGTCTGCGCGTGGTGATAAAAATATTGATACTTGCCCAATTAGATTAGATTTGTGCAGAGGGCGTCAGCCTCGCAATCACTGTGAGCTGAAAGATCTATTGTGAATACCCGTTAAATTTACTCCCTTTCGATGTTCAGACTGTTAATAAAGTCTAGAACCATTCTGGGATTGAGGTTCCGCACGTAGTTTGGTGGAGGAAAAGCATATTCGAGGTGGAGCAGTCTCGGCCTGGCCAATGTTTCGCAGTTGCAGAGCAAGTGCTCCGACGTTTCGTAAGCATCGTGACAGAAGCGACAGGGTGAAGTCTCAGCCAAACTCAGCTTGCGCTCCGTTCATAACAAAGCTTAATATATTATTCGGCAAGTGGTGTTGGCGATTCGACTTCTTGGAATTAATTGGAAAATAATGCAGAATAATGGATATTGGAAGATAATTGTCTATTAGCATCTACTACATATGATTAGGTAGAAAATCTATGTACCTCATGCAAAGGAGCTTCAGACCATCAAAAAAGAAAAGTAAGTTATTGCGGAGGCGCAAACCCTGCACATTTTCTATGTTAGGTTATGTTATATGGAGAAAACGATGATATACTTTGTTGTTCGGTTGACCAGTTTAATTGGAACACATTCATATCTTGCAAGGACGAGCTTTTAACGAACCTATAAAAATAAATACCTCTGAATACGAACAATGGTTTAATGAACACCAAGCTCGGTAAATCACTTAAGTACATTTAAAATTTGCCACTTGTCAAGTTGAAGTGTATATTTCATTTTTATTTTCCATGTAGACAAGTAATTTCACAATATTTGTTCGCATTTTGTACGTGCGCGGAACTTTCTTAATTCAAATGACAAATTAAACGACCAATCAAGTGATAAATCAAATGTAATTTCTCTAAGCGCAAATATGTCTCTGAGATTTGCAATATCAATATTGCAAGTCTGTCTCCGGTAGTACATCGATGGATACATAAACACAATTCGCAATATGAAGTAAATGAACGTCGACGACTGTGAAAACTTCAAAGCTCTTTTCAATACAAACCCTTAGGATGACAAAATTTACAGAAAAGATTATGTTGGACATGGCGAAAGTGAATTGGGATTAGACGAGGAGATCAGAAGGCAAAGAATCCGGTGAAGTATCCGAAAAGTAATTGGCGATATAAATTTTTAGTGCGGCTTGTAGATCCGCACGAATACTCACAATGTCCTTAAAATGAAACAGCAATTTGTGCAATATTTTATGATAAAAGCGCGATCAATGAAAATCATGAGCATTGGCCATCAGCTTCCAAAACTTGGCATAACTAGATCTATGGTGAAATAAACGCGACACTGAAGTATTTCAAACAAAATTGCCCTCTTCATATCTGATCGGTGTGGAATTTTACTCCAGGACACATAAACGATTGCAAAGGAGTGGTAAAATCACAACTTCTGTAGTCAACTGCATATTTTAATGGCATTTTAAAAATAAGTGAAATAATGTAAATCGGCATATTTGGCATTTTGAAGGATCGAGGTTCAGATGGAGCATTCGGAGGGCTCAAAATTAAAACCAGCAAGGAGACGATTTTTATAATTGAATTGTACAAAGAAGTAGAAGATTAAATCTATAGACTTGGGATAGCCAACTTAAGACTTAGTCAATAAGTTTATTACGAAAACAGGTGTAGTAGCTTTAAATGCTTTTTTCAGTACCATAAACATCTTCAAAAAAAAACAAAACCCAAAAAACGAGTAACTTGGCTTGGAATTTTGAAAATATTTTCCAGGGATATGCAGTTCTCTTGGGAAATACAATTGTTTAAGTCCAATGACTTTTTATATTTTTAAAGTGGTTAAGGTGCGACAATTTTGTGCTATTCGAGTTGCATATATGAGAATCGCCGCCAAGTTTAAAATTATGTTTCTAAATCGACATCTGCGATCCGCGGTTGGATGGAACATAAAGATTCAGCTCAATCCCGTCATGCTTTCATAAAATATACATATATATGTCTATATTTCTTTAAGTCCAAAACCTCAATGAATTGCCTTCAAAGTTGTAAAGAAATGTCTTGTATCATTTACAAAACATATACCTCGCAAATTTGAATATAATTTTCAGATTAGGCATGCACTTTGTAGCGCCATTTGATATTGGTAAAAGTAAAGCATTTGAGTTCGTTATCAATATGAATATCATTATGAATCAATAAAGTCAATAAAGGATCTAGAGTAGTACAAATTAGTTTACAGCACACTTTTCTGTAACAATAAAATTAAATCCGATTTAGTATGGGCTCAATTGCTTTGGTGGGTCAAGTAGGTACTTATAATGTATTCTTTGTAATCCCCAGAGATGCAGGCTATTGAAATCTCTATAGGTACCCACATTTTTCTTTATCCTCTAGCTTCTTTTAAAAGGGACTGGAGCAGGAGCTTGAGCTTAATAACTGTGGGATATGTCTGGACTCCAATTTTCTTTCAATAAGCCCATGGCGCAAATGTTGTGATACTTTAGTACATCTTTGCACTAATTTGAAGTCCTACTTGCCCTTTTTGTGTTGGAATAGAAGAATTTTTGAAAACTTTTACTTTTAACGATTCTAAATAAAATTATAAATACAAGAGAAAATAACAACCGTCTCACCCGTTTTTTTTGTCTCTTTTATTTATAATTTAATTTAGAAACGTTAAAAATAAAAGTATTCAAAAGTTTTTCTATTTCATCTATACGAGCGATTCTATAAATTGTGAGTTCGAGTCCCATATGGGATACGATAAAAACAAAAACAAAAATAACTTTTTATAATTATTTTAACCAAAGATGGCTGTAATTATTACCGAGGCATTCATAGTTCATCTAGTAATTTTTCGGTAGTTTTTCATCGGTCGAATTGAACTATCTGTTCCAGGCTTAAGCCTAATCCTGGTGTTGAATCATCTGTAATCAAATGCATATCCGACTACACTATTATCATTTTTGATTAGCAAATATTGATAATTTGGAGTGTCGTCTATTCTGCTTGAAAAAAAAAATCCAAAACAGTTGAGACCTCCCTGATTGCTAGATGGACAAATTTATGTTCGCAATTCTGACAGAAAATTATTTGAAAACAGTTACCGGTTGCTACGTTCATTTAAAATTTAAATGGGAGTATCCCAAGGATCAATTCTTGGTACACTTGTCTTTTTCCAGTAATGATTTTATAAAGTATAAAGACCTGTAAATGCCATATTTATGCAACTGATATCCAGTTACATATGTTTGGTCTAATGGGATCAACGAATAAGAAATTCTGCATTACTAATAATTTAGTGATCTTCGGTAGTGGCAAGCACTTACTTATGCGATCCTTGACTATGCTGCATTTATTAATTACAGCTAAAGAGCCACCTTACTTACTAGCTACCCGAAAAGCTAGCTGGTCATTGCTCGTTCTAGTACTTGACTGGTATTGATCAGCCCAAGAATAAATTAAAGCCTGTATATTGATAATTCACTGTTAATGAGAATCTCTCTGACTGAATTTCAATACAGTTCCTTTAATCAACTAACAGGATTTATGTTTTTATAAAAATAAGACTTTCATAGGAACATTTTTCCCGTGAGTTTTTACAATATACATTTGTAAATCTCAAAATATTAAAATATTTGGTGATCAGAAAATGTCGAAATCTCTTGAATATGTATCTTCCGATCGAATAATGAAAAGGCAGGCTTACGACAATTTCAGAAAAAAAAAATAAAAATATTTTCATTCATCAACTTTGGGTTATCCATTCTTTAGCTTTTATTATTACGACCAACAAAGAAGATCACTTGGTAAACAGGTCCAGTGCTTTTCCTCTGTGTGGTAAATAAAGTAGAAAAGAAAAATCTTAAGCTACGAAAGGATAAGGCTTTCATTTAATTGAATGAATTTCCCCTTTTTCCTTCTGAGAGTAACATGGAAATACTTTTAGAAGCTAAGAGATTTGTCAAACAGAAACATTTTCTTTACGGATTTTTTTCTTTTTTCATCCTGTGGATATTGTAGACACAGTATTTAAGGTTGAATGAGAATCAGAAAAAAAGGGATATACATATAAAAAAAAAAAAAAAGTAGGTGGAAAAAAAATTAACAGAAGTTGAGGGATAACTATATATAAAATCCCGAGAGTTTCATGAGAGGAATTTATTGAAGAGGAATGAATGGTTGCTCTTGAAAATTATTTCGGACCTTTTCCACTTTTCCTGCTTAATACTGTATGTGTACATGTACAAAAAAATAGATAAATATATACGTATCATGGATGTAGTTTAAACCATTACTAATACATAGAAATCAGTCAACTTATATTAATGAAATCCTTTTGATGCTATATAGTTCGTTCTTCTATTGAGGTCAACATTAAGGAATAACGAATAGGTGGATACTTTTGTCTAGAAATTTTCATCTCAAATGGTTTTCTAGTGGGTGAAATGAAACTTTCCACAAAGGCATTTCAGGACAATATTAAAACTGTTGATTTTACTCCTCACTTGAGAAGTTGCTTTTTTCATTTTTTTTTCTTTTTTGCTTTTACTATATAGCAGCTCTAGGATTTCAGTGACAAAGTAAAAATAAAGCACTTGAAAATTCTTGAAATTCTTGGTAAAATAACCCCCGGAACTTGATTCTTTTATACTTTCTAGATATTTGTAGAACACTAAAAGGCTCTTAAGCTCTCTGATTTAAAATTGCATAAATAAAATTAAAATAAAACTAAAATACAAAAGGAAGAAAACCAAACATGTTTGTAACTTACAAAAATTCTCATCGAATTATCCGTATAACATTAGCTGACACTCACCTAGAAAAAAAGAAGAAAAACACATTAAATATGTGATAAGGAAAGAGAAGAACGTATAATTTAACAATTAAAATAATTAATCAATCCGGACAAAGTTATACGATTTGTGTCACGAACTTGGTTTGTACCCTTTTTTTTTTGCTGAAAGGATACACTAAAGAAGGATTGATTGATGATTTTTGTTTTTGTTTTATTGTATTTCCATTTATTGCAAGATTCAAAGGCGTCAAATAAATTACAATGGGGAGGACAGGATAACGACGATAACAAATCCTTTGTAAGACAGAGTAACGAAACATAGTATTGATTGCATTTGTTTCTTTTTTTTTGTTTTTACAAAATATATTAATGTGTGGGGGGAAAAGTCAGTTAGAAAATTTGCAAGTAAAACTAAAATAAAAACCTGGGGAGAAAGAGAGTAATAATTGATATATGTACATTACACGTGTATACTCGGAATGATACTATTTTCATAAACAATTTCGTAGATTTTTATATGCCGGAACAGTTGTCAATACTTAGTACATCAAAAAATATCTCTAACCAAAAACCTCAGAAATACTTCCCAAGCCCATAAATCCATATGTGTGAGTGTTAGTCTCATTATCTAAAATATTTTATATTTATTCTTATGGAAAAGTGACTAGACATTCATTTTATATATGCCAGAAAGCCTGAACTACTATCCGGATAGAAAAATAGTCTTGGAAGTAATTTTAAGCTTGGCTCCTTACCTTCCCAAGGGCTGCACTTACTATATAACTTACTTAACAAAATTATAAAATGTAAACTTACCATTGTACGCTCAATAACTTTAACCTCAGTAATTGTGTATATGCGGCCGTATTCTGAATCTGTAAGCAGATTGATTCGAATTCATCAGACCGCCGCCGCGCATTTACATATGCATTTATTACTTAGTTGAGAGTTTTTGTTTTATCTTAACCAAATGACTACGATTCCCAGTCATTTGGTTAAGATAAACTTTTGTAAATAATTGTATTAGGAAAGATATAGAAATTTGATTGCGATTGGGAAGATAAGGAATCAAACTTCAGATTAATGGTTTCTCATCAAACTTGTACACGCAAACCTCGAGTGTACCCCAAGGCTCGATTCTTGGCCCGCTTCTATCCTTACTATATGTTACCGATCTTCTCAATGAATTGTGTTCTTTGTCTTTAATCTACGTCGATGACATGTCTGCATAATGACACTTACAAGCTGCTCTCTTGGTGTAGTAAAAATAAATTATCCTTAAACATGGACAAACGCAAATATTTCTTTTGCAAGAAAATAAAGCACATTATACTGGGAATATAATTTAGGCACTGTCCCCATCACCCGCGTGTTGGAAATTAATGACTGCCGAGTACAACTTGCAGCAAGCTTCTGTTTGACTCACATATTAACCGTATCACCAATGAAGCTTTAAAACCTTGGGGTTTGTCTTATGGTGCATTAGACCCTTTAAACAGCTCTTTTCCCATAAGACTATGTATAGTACTCTAGTTAGATCCATACTAGAATACGCTTTCCCAATCTGGAATCATTTCTATACTATAAGCATTCTTCTTCCAAAACCCTTTGGATACACTCTGCAACTTTCTCCTCATCTGCACCACCTTGGAGTCTGCCTTAGTTCGAAGCTGGCATGGGAAATGCACGTAGAGGAAAAAGTTCGGTCGGCTGTGAGGGTCTTCGCTGAATGCAGGAGAGCCTTTGGATGTACTTGGAGTATGAGACAGAGGGTTGTGCACTAGATAAACACCGGGATCGTTAGACCCATGCTCACATATGCCTTCCGTGTATGGTAGACGGGGACGCTTAGGGGACTGCAATCCGGAATTACGGGCTTCATGCGATCTACGGCTACTGCTGCTTTTGAGGTTCTACTTAATCTGCCACCCCTGGATCTAGCAATTCAGGTAGATACCAAAAGGGCTGAGTGAATATTGTGTTCCTGGCTCTTTTCATTACTCTTTGGAGTATGGTCTGGACCTGGAAAACCCTAGAGCCAGTATGCGACGTGACGCGATGGTACCAGCGCTTCGTGTTGGGCATCACTTCTCTGTGAGCTTTCGTGTTGGGCATCACTTCTCTGTGAGCTTTCGTGTAAGGAAATCGTGGACTGAGGAAAATGTCCTAGCGAGCCTTCCCCGGTCCGCTTTAAAAATGTTCACTGATGCCTCTCTCACTAATGACGGAGTTGGGGCGTATGTCTACTTTACTGAACCTGACATTAGGATGGATCTCTTACTTAGAAGACAGATCACTATCTTCCAGGGTGAAGTTTGTGCCATCTCAATGGTAGCGAAGATTGCCCTTGATATGCAGGGTTGGGGGAGGGGAGTGGAGGAACATTGCTATCCTTTCGGATACTCAGGCAGCCCTGTCATAGACATTCACCGCATTCAATATATGAGTGACGTAGTTGTTAGAGGTATACCCAAGCTACTTAAAGAGAACGTGCTTAACATTGAAAAGACCATCGCAACTGTGATTGAGTTTCCAGTGTCGCCATATATTCACGTCCTCCGCGTAAGCCGTAAATCTTCATCACCGCCACCGCAGAAGAGGACAAGTATACGAATAGTTGTTCGTTTCTCCTCCAACTCGGAGCAAAAGGCTTTTCTCAGTAGCTTTCGTAGGCGCAGAGTCCAATTCTGTTATATCGTGGGCGAGGGATGTATGTAGAAATCAAACAGCTGCGGTTGTAGGCTATTACAACTTTAATTAATCTTAATAACTATTAACAATAGAGTTGATCAAGAAGCACATAGCACGCGGCCAGCTACGATGGTAGAATGACAGTATGACAGCTATACTAAAATTACATGTCAAATAAGTGCCTCCGTTTAGCTAATGCAATGACGTTAGTTAAAGTTAAGTTTACAATACACTATGAGAAAACTCTTCAAATAAGAACGTAAATCTGACAACATTAAATAGTGAGTAAAAAATACAGGTATATATTAGGGGACAGTTTAAGAAAATGGTATAAAAATAAGATGGCAGCTTATTTGGCGAAACTAAAATATAACAAATTCATTAAATTTATGAGTTTTGTAAAGTATCAAGGAAAAATATAAAATCTATTAATGACAAGTAGGGACTGCCGGATAGGATACCGGTTTTCGAAATTTTTACCATATGATATCGGTATACCGGTACTAATTCCCATATTTGTTCTGGCTCAACTTTGTATCAATTCTTTTTAGCCGAATCATGGGTTTTAGTATCTGGTGTCTCTCGTTACCAACAGCAATCAATCACTTGCATGTAATTAATAACATAATGATAGTATTTATTGGAATTCAGTTATGCTTTACATTTATTCTTTTCTAACTTTTATCAAAACGTCTAGAAATTATAGAACTTAATGAAACTGTAATGAACTTCGGTGGGTCAATAGAGCTTTCTGTCTTATTGCGAGACAATTATGGCCTGCATATGATAGGAAGAGGATAAAAGAACTCCTTAATGGTAGGAAAACTGACACCAGGAATCTAATAGGGGTCATTACAGATCTCTGGGCCATAAAAGACCATGCTAGTAGACAAAGAATCGCGGCGAACAATTTCTATATGAACTGCAAGCGTTCAGAGGCAATGGAATCCATCCAACACGTACTTTGCGAGTGCCCCGCTCTGATGAATATAGAAGGTAGGTAGCTATTTCTATTCAAATCTGAGAAAGCTGCATATTAAAGAGCTCATATATATCCTGAGATATTTTAGGGAAGCAGGGTGGATCTAGGGCGGTTTCAAAAATTTATCCCCACTTACTTAACTTAACCTAACAAAAAATTTATAAACTTTGCTCTATTTTTAGCTTTGCAATAAAAAGCCAAATTTGCATTTTTACCAGAAACATTTCGTTTTTTTTTAATAAAGCTTGAAATTTAATTTGAGTAATAACGGATAGCACACTTCCCTTAATTTATTACCCACAGAAAGATATTTGTATTCAGTTGAGAAGATAATTTTTATGTTGATGATATGAATATTTTCTTTGGATTTATATGAAGGTGCATGTAGGTAGGCATGTTAGGATAATTACATGTTCTTTCTTGACTATGAACATCAAAGCAAAAGTCAATCAATTTAATAAAACAATTTTCCCTCAAAATATTTTGCTTATCTACGAATTTCTCACAATATGTGGCAGTAATTTGTCTATTTTTATCTCTACTCATTTCTCCATCATCGAAAACTTTTCCCGATGCATGTGTATGTTAACCTCAACCCAAATGCAGACTTTAAACCCCAAGGAAAGCAATTTTAAGCCCCGCAAATACCTTATGAATATTATTTTAGTGAAATATTGGTATAGAACTTACTGGTTTTAATATTTTTCAACTTAGTTATATCACATTAAAAGTAACAGGACCGAGTCGATCCATTCACGACACAATTAAGGGCGTTTCTATAAATGGAATTAAGAAAATAACGAACCTACACCAAATCACAAAAAGCCTGAAAGTAGCTTAATTAATGATTGAGCATAACCAAAACTTTTCAACAAAGCCGAATTGTACCAACCAATGAACGTCAGAGTATCATCTCTTGTAGCTTTCAGTGATTATATCGAATCCTTTGATTTGGGTTTGAATAATTTCTATTAAGGTATTAATTTCATTATTGTTGCTGCTGAATATACCTATTTTATTAATTGGCCTAGCAAAAGGAAATCCGAGGGTAATTATGTTCGTTGAGAATCTTTCACTTTAAACTAGAACGTTTGGTTGTATTTGGAAATGAATGCCGCTGTATTGCTAGTTATACAGAAATTATCTGGAATAGAGAGAAAGGATTAAATTAATCTTGAAGGGATATGAAGAAATAAACTGAATAATTAGAGACTTCGGTATAAGTATAAGAGAATATCAAAGGGTTTTAATCGTCCTTTTGACAGTTGTTTTCACAAAAAACAAGTATGAATGAATCATATCCGATACACATAATTAATTAAAAAGTTATGAAATGTTGAGTTACGTTCAAAATGTCTAATTTCTCGATTACTGTCGGATAATTACAATGTTGTGGAAATTCTTCTATTTCATATCAAGAAAATTATCCTTAGAAAATAGAATAAAAGAAATGCTGTGCGGATTAAAATTGGTGAATCCTTGAAAGTTGAAGATAACTTAAAGTTGTCTTTTCAATCAAAATCCAAGGCTTTTTAGAACAGTGAAAGAATTGCCACAGCGAAGTGAAAATACATATTTTTTTTTGTTTTTATTTTTTTTAAGGATTCTAGCTTCTACCCTCACGAAAATATATTCGGCTTTTTATAACACAGACACCAAGCGAATGAAAAGCATTAGTAAAATCAAAGCAGAAAGGATCATATTTAGCAGCCGGATATAAGCTGATCACACCATTTCTACAGACCCAGCCCGTGTAAAAGCCACTCCTTCCGCCTCAAATTTACGTGCGAAAATTTTTAATTTTTCAGGGATAAATATTAAATAAATAAATATTCATAGGTCCTTTCAATAAATAATATCGCAGAATCAAATGTGAGCACTTGTTCCAAACATTGATCCAGAATCCTTTATTTTATTGTCCAATATATAACGATTTATGGTCAATTGCTTCCGTTATCATATAAGTTTGTTGTGTTATCCTTAATCCCGTAAATTTTCACACCAAGGACATTTTATTTTCTTCTTATATATGACTGGTTTGCAGTTCTAACAGAAAAGTATTTATCTCAATACCTGATACAATTCAACAGTTATTAATATTTGTATGTTATGTTTATTAAAAGTGATAGAGCCTAATTTTCAGAGTAGAAATGTGCATCTTGTAAGAGGGGCAACTTGCTCTATGAATTCTCTAAATTAACTTTTCACATTTCGCATAATATGAAGATTTTAATAACTTTTGAACGGAAGTAGATATTGATGTAGTTTTTTCTATGATTTGAAGGACTCTTAACAAGTATCATTTAAGGAGAGAAAAAAAATTATATTTTTAGTGTAAAAGTAATACGGGATAAAGTATAATTCAACAAATTTTTATGAAATTGTTTCCAAAAATAACAAGACTCTACTGGAAAAGAAAATTCTCCTCTCTGAATCTAGGGGCGGCTGGGGGGCGCGGTGCCCCCCCCCCCCCGCCAGGGGCGGATTTCCCTATAGGCCGAGTAGGCCCGGGCCTAGGGCGGCAGATTTAGGGGGCGGCAAAACTTGGTGATTTTTTCTTGTAGTTATGGGTATTTCATTACATTTTTATACTTTTTCGTTTTTTTAAATAAAATATTTCGTTGGAAAGTGTTATTTTTAATTCTACTCCATTTTTTTCAAATCTACTCCGATTTATGAGGCAGCCTACTCCGCTAATTCTAGCCTGGGGTCCCTTCACTGGATATAGATCATTCAATTTTTCGTGTTTTACAGGGAGTAGGGGGGCGGCAATCTTCCATAGGCCTAGGGCGACCAAGTGATCAAATCCGCCCCTGCCCCCCGCTGCAACAATTAAAAATAAAAATACAGTAGATCTTTTGAAATTTTCACTGAGCAGTAAATCTATTTTACTGCACTTTTTATGAAAACCAAAAAAATATCTGGAAGTATTCAATTTGATAAGTTTAAGAACACAGTCCTTATGGCTAGCGGCTTGGTCTTCACTCCACTTTAGGTCATGACTGTTGAAGCCTATAGAGAAAGCAGGAAGTGCTAATACCTGTAAAATTCATGTTCATGAGCGTGGCTTTTCTCGGGGTGTTTGAACAGAGCCCATTCGGGTTAAATCGATGGAAGGTTTGTTGTAATTGATAAGTCGATAATTCATCGATGTGAAAATGGCTTGTTAAAACATTATCAAAGCAAATATTTATTTTCTTTATAACCCGTAATTGGAGAAATTCATCGAAACTACAAACGGCAAGCAATTCATTGTGTATTGTTGTAGTGAGTTATCACATTTAAATAAAGAAGTTTATTTTGGAATAATTGTTTTATTATTATATTTTTAAATGTACAATAGTTTTACCGCAATACTTAGGCCATCAAACGTTAAATAAAAATAAAATAAAACAACTTATTGGTAAATTCTCAATCAGGTCGGTCTGTTTTGCTTCAAGGGATGTAAATGAATAAAACTATTTCGTTAGCTCAGAGGTAAGAGCAGTCGCACGGAAGGCGGATGGTCCCGTTTTCAAACTCCGGACGAGGCGGTTGTTTTTCCTCTTGTATTTATGATTTAATTTAGAATCGTTAAAATAAAAGTTTTTAAAATTCTTCTAATCTCTAATAACTCAAATTATCAACCAATTACAATCACTTTAATTCTTTCAAAGATTTTTGAATCTACCATTAACTCCAAAATAATGAAGTATCTAGAAATCAATGAACTAATCGCCAATTTGGCTTCTGGACTGGACGCTCATCTGGAGATTTTCCGACTTTTTTTACGGAACGTTGGAACCGTGATCTTCACAATTTTTGTGAGTCCAAAATCGTTGACGTACATATTTCAAAGGCCTTTAATAGAGTCTCTTTTAACCAAACTGAAAGCACCTGGTCTCTCCCCTCCTTTTCTATTATGGATTGAAAGATTTTACTCTGTTCTCCTAATACGGGTTGTGCTAGATGGCTTTCATCAGAGCTTCACCCTATAAATGCCGGTATGCCCGAAGGCTCTGTAATCTCTCCATCTATCTTCCTAATTTTCATTAATGACATGCTTTCGCTTACTTTCAATCCCACCCATGGTGTTGCCGATGACTGTACCCTTCCTCCATTGATACTCTTCCAGACTCCACAGGGAATGCCAATGTGTTAAACTAGATTGCATGATTAAATCATTGAATAGCGACCTTGGGACAAAGCGAATCGCGTCGAATTCAATACTTACATCTAAGTCCCAAAGCACTCGAACACCGCCGTTTTGTTCGCTCTCTTATTGCTACATGCTTGGGAAATGTTCTGATGAAATATCCAGTCTGATCCCTTGTAGAATTATTCCTGCACACAGTATTCGCGCAGCATGTCGCACAGATCCATTTACCATTTAAATTATTTTCGGCCGTACAGTAATATTCTGCGATGCTTTTATATCCTGAACTTTCCGAATGTGGAACAGTCTACCATCTTTTGTCTTTCCTCCGACATACAATCTGCAAAAGTTTAAGTGTGACGTTTCCATGAAGTCATATTCGTACAAAGTATGTATTGCATCCTGTTCTGTGACTGCTATTTTGAATAGACGTAATATATATACGTAGCGCTTTAATTCCAGTATTTTGCAAAGTTATAATTTACGATCTATTCGTGAATTCGCACAAAATATATTTCCTTATTGTTACTAACTAAACCGCCAGTTACAAACCAAAGCAAAATAAATAATTTAACACCTCGTTTGACCTTTCGGAGTGGCAAAAGTTGAACGTTGAACAGCTCACTTCGTTGCGAGTGGTAGCCACTCGCTTATCTGTTGGACCCGTCTTTTTAAAATGATATGTTTTGTGCATTTGTTGTTTGCGAGTGATGGTGAGTGTCTCTGAACTTTTGAGATGTTTCTAGCTTATACCATTTTTAAATAACAGTTACCCCCCCCCCCCCCTCCCAAATCATGGATCCGTCACTGTCTCGATCCATTAAGATCCCAACATGAAAAATTGAGAGCTTATAATAAAAATTGAATAACAAAAAAAATAACAGGATGCATTTTGAGATATTGAAGGATTATTCTTCATTTTTTGTCTAACGGTATCCTTTTAAGAATTTTCCATGAGAGATTGTACTATTCACTTTCAAATAAACTAAAGATCCTGCCTCCGTGATAATTAAAACCAAACCCAACAAGCATTTAAATCTTAGAATAGTGAAAAATTAGTTTTATCGCTAAAGCTCAGTGCAAGTTTCGTGATAACCGGTAAAATGCTCACCTCATGGTGTAAAATTTGACGTCATAAGGTGACAATCAATTCACTCATAAGATTGAAACTTTATAAAGTGAATAATACTGATGATAAACAAGTGCTTATTCCTTATAAAAATCAGTACTAAGGGCCAAAACAAATCTATTCTTCATGGTGGTATTTACTAGTGATCAGCACTGTTTTACAACTCTAAAATTTCACGTTGAGGTACTTCCACTTTATAGTGCAAATTACGTAGTGATAAACACTTAATTTTCACAATCGAAAATTCTCATCAAGTGAGAAAATTTTATTGTTATATATAGTGCATTTATTAGTTAGTAGGACGTTCTGGCTATCATCATCAGCACTCCAAACTTGTGTTAAGAACATCATAACGACGTGCAGGTCACGGTTAAATAGGCAACTGTCTGGTATCTGTACATATTTGTATGCCACTAAGGAGTGCCTTTAACTACAGTTTTGAAACCAAGAAGAGAAAAAAAAAATACTACTGCTGTAGATGTAAAATGGGATAGTAACTGATTGGCGTAAGAAGTGAAAAAAAAATAATACTGCTGTCAATTATGTCATTTACTTTACTTTACATCGAAAACTCTGATTAGCTTTTGACAATACAAAGGCTAATCGAATTATGCATAAAACTCTCGACACTATATATTAATTCATCTTTAGCGTCTAGAAGGCATTTTATTATTTATTTATTTATATGGCTTTAAAAATACATTCATCGGTCGCATTCCACACAATCTGTAACATGGCCAAACTGTCAAATTCAATGTCACTTAATAGTTCCAATTTCATCATTCCAGAGCCACAGGGTGATAGGAGAAGTCCAGATATGGCACTTTATTGTTGACATATCCATGAATTTTCATGTCAGTCACTATATGGGAAATGTGTAGTAAAAACCACGATCTTAGCACTATGGTCGGAAATAATTTTCAATTTTGCCATCACGAGCATCGGGTCTCTCATCCAATACTTTTTGGTTGAAATACTTTATTTCAATTAGACAGATGACAAATTTTAGTATACGTGTTTACGAAGCAATCAGAACAACATAAATATTTAAAGTAAAGGCATTCACCTCAGATTACTACTCAGATCATGCTGCCTGATTTACGCAATTCACCCGCTGCAGCGGAACTCACGTATTTTGTGCAGTGAGCACATATGAATAAAAAAAAATTAATTAGGGCAAATAATTATTGTCAAGTTTTAGTAGTAAGCAGTTATTTATTACAAAAATTAATTATTTCTATAAAAGAATTTTGGAGGTAATAAATTTGGATAAACGGTAACAAGTCTACTTTTTAGTTTTTTTTAATTTAAAGGCAGGGATACCGGGGACCCTATTCCAACACGGAGGCCATAGCGGCCCATTGTGCTGTCCTGCTAGAAGGCCATTCACGAAAACCTTCCTGTCCTCTTAATGAACCGCATCAGGTCTTGGTGAGGCAGGTTTTTGAGCTCATCCACAGATAGAAGGGCAGACCCTAGAGTATCCAACCTGCACCGATCGAAGGTCGGACACGCACACCAAAGTGTTCGGTTGGCTGGGGCTCACCCTCCAGACAGGACAGACACTCAAGGCTGTCAACAACTCTCATCCTTCTCTGAGTCTACTTACTTTGCTACTATATACAGGTGATTCTGATCAAGATACCTTCCGGTATACCACGCGATTCCTTGAGGTAGTCTGATCAAAAAATTGTTCCACATACCCCCTCCTAGAAGCCTTCCTTTAGGAGTTGTGACCAGTCGAAGATTTCGCCAAACCCTGATGGGAATAAATGAGTATAACTTTTGAACCAAACTATAGATTTTGGTTATTGTTGGCTTATTAAATAGCTAAGAATAGTAGCTGTCAAAAAGTGTATTACGCTGTATTTTTTAATTAAGCATCTTTATATTATTCTCAAATATTTCGAAAATTTTGAATTTTTTACACCCAAACATTTTTGAAATAAATAACGGTATTTATGAAATTTGCGTGTAAAAAAAATCAATGTTTTGGAAATATTTGAGAATAATTTAAGGATGCTTAATTAAAAAATACAGAGTAATACACTTTTTGACAGCTACTATTCTTAGCTATTTAACAAGCACAATAACCAAAATCTATAGTGTGGTTCAAAAGTTATACTCATTTATTCCCATCAGGGTTTGGCGAAATCTTCAACTGGCCACCATTCCTAAAGGAAGGTTTCAACGGGGGGGGGGGGGCAATTTTTTGATCAGCTTACCTCAAGGAATCGCGTGGTATACCGGAAGGTATCATGATCAGAATCACCCTGTATAAATTCCCCTACCCAAGGTAAGGGTTGCGAAGGTTTTTCTTATTTTTTTTAGCACCCACAACATCTGAAGTAATCTAGATCTGATAAGAGGAAAACGTAAAGAAAAAGACATTTTTAGAAATTATGAATTATCTCAAATTGAATGGAGGCTAAAAAGTTTTGGATTTACGCACAGTCTCATTTTCTCCTGAAAATTTTTTTATTCCACTGACTACATCGATCTATCTCTAATTACTGATAATTTTCACAAATAATTTTGCATAGAATCATCTCAAATAGTATTTCAACGTCGATCTTGCACACTAAGCAATAAAAACTTCTTGATTTTTATTTTGGAGCCCCTGATAACAGGTAAGGAGATATGGACCTCAAAGACTTAAGCTATTTGTAAAAACCCGAGAGGAAGACTTACTTAAAAATATACCAACTTATATTCGCTTTAAGAAATTTAAAATTTAAAAATTAATACGGAATCGCTATTTTTTGTGGTTTTGTTTTTCATCGTCTATTTATTGTAGGAGTTTTCCAATGATCCATAGTTTACCTTTTTTTCTCTTCCGGTTCGACTTTGTAACTAAACAAACTCAAAATGTCGGAGTTTTAGCTCATTTCTTGTCATTTAACTAGAACGTTTTTTTGCACTTTTAAGCATATTTTGGAGAAATGTTTTAAAAATCTCACTCATGGAAGGAATTGCTACCCCACCCATTTACTAAAAGGACATCAGCAAAGGCGCTAGAAAGTTCATTTTGAGGCTTCTTAAACTAGCTTTTTTTCGAAAAAAAAAGTAGAAGAAAAATAAATGTGGCAAGATTCTATTAGACACCTCCAGCGATATATTAGCGTAATTTATAAAACATAAAGGACAATCATATGTTTTTTTTTTAATTCTGAAAGCGGCATCTAAAATCTTATCTGTAGGTTTCAAATTAAAGGACATAAGTTGAAGTGTATGCCATAAACTTTTAAAATAAAAATTTGCATTCATTTAGCTACTATATTTCCAGAGTTCTGGATCAATAAGCAAAACTGAAAGGTTGGTGAGAGGACCCCTCTCATCCCGTATAAGTATAGTAACTTATTGCTTCAATTTACTACCCTGTAAGCGATTAACGCGAATATGATCGATACGTAACGACGGGTGTTGTAAAGAAGTAGTGTAAAATTAAGAAATTAATTTTCTAGACATAAATTTAAAATGCGTTTACTACATTTTCCCCCCAACGAGAAATCGTAAACAATTCATACACATTTCCGTCTTTCAATTTCCAGTAATTCAATTATAGACAAATCATTCCGAATTTATGGTAGGTACCTTATGTTTTTGTGTTACCTTATGGCAATATGTATTCTCTTTTCTCTTACTAATATGCTGATATGTAATTTATCCTCAAGTGATCAAACAAACTTCCATGCCAGAGCATATCAGTCACATCACTTCCACCTGCTTCATCATCTTTAAACAGCATCTTTCACATTACATATGTACACATATGTATATATATATATATATGTAAGTAACTCGAAACTAATGTATCAGAAATAGCTTTAGTTATTTCTAGCACCCACTTCTTGGATTATGGGTGCTCTATACCGATATGCATGATATGTAAATGACGTGAAAACATGTCGTGTATGTCATGTCATGAGTGGCAGATATTTAGAAAACTGTCAAACAGCAATTTTATCAGATGAATTTCCATGGTAGGGGAGTAACCGAGTGTAGATGAATCTAAAATACTCAAGTGAAACACATCCATTTATATCAGCCTTGTATGTGATAAAATATGTTTTGCTCATAGAAGAAGTTGCCTCTCGTACAAAAGACAAATTTTCAATAAAATACTTGACATTGTCGTCACAGATAACTTTTTGATCAAATGCCAATCGGTTGTAATTTTCTCCATCGTTTTTCCTTTCCTATAGCAGAAGCTAGTTTGATGTTGGCCTCAAGGAAAACTGCTGCCATAAGAAAATGAGTACTGAATGACTCCCCCTCTTTTAAAGAGTCGTCAGCGTCGGATTCGATTATCTCTCTTCCAGAAGATGAGCAAATGTTCCGCGACTTGATTGTCAATGGGAATGGAAAACCTACTCAACAATTTCATTGAATGTTTTTTTTTCTTCGTCTCCTTTGCAGTCTATTATTGCTTCTTGTTCTTGCATGTAATGAAAGTTGAAAACGTGGCCGAATGGTCCTGAGAGCTTCCTCTTATATAGTTATGTAAAGAATGAGTACAAGGAAAGTGATAAGAATGAGCATTAAGCATAAGAGTCGGAGAACCAGCAATCGTTCCGCCCTTTTAAATAAGAACCTTAATAAAGTAAAAGCCATTAACACTTCTATAGGCCTTTCAAGAATGCGAATAATGACATTCCATGCGTCATTTACATTGCAAAGTGCTTCAAGTACCAAACGAAGAATTTCTATTTTCGTTGAAAATTGGAGTTTATAGAATCTCCCAGAGATGCAATATATGCGTCTGTATGTATATAATCACCGTCCTATTTCATTCGTGTTCAGACAAACATATACACACGGACACATAAATGCTTGGAATTGAACGATTGATAGATGGAAAAGTACTGTTGATGAAGGCCAGAGGATGAAGCGGTATCATCCCATAACTGCCAAAAGAAGATGTGTATAGTCGATTGATAGAACCTTGTGCAAAAATATCTTGGAAATCGATTAGAAAATTGCTCCTACCAAGTACATATAATAATTATGTGCTGAAAGTGTATGTATAGTTGTGCGTAAACCTTTTCTATATCACTGAATGTACATAAAATGGTATAATAAATGACGTATAGATTCTAAAAGCCATAAAAGGCTCGAACTCTGTGCGAAATACCCTTTCTTCTGACTGGAGGAGGACTAGTGTCAACTCCTCTAAGGAAGCAATTAGTTTTTTTTTTCGTAACATTTTTTGGACCCATAAAAAATTTCCTTATGATTATGTCGACAACTTCCGTAATGGGACTTTTCTAAAAGGGCTGTTTTTTTTATGTGAAAGTGTTGAGTCCTGATTGTTACCATACTAAAAATAGAACTATAATGTTGTTATGGTGATTTTTGAAATGAAATCGTAAGGAAGTAATATGACTTCATACTTTCAAAAAGGTACAGAGGTGTTTCTTACGAAACATATACTTACATAAAATTTCTCATAGCTGGCATAAGTGCTTTTCTTTCTTCTCGTTTCGGATTTATTTTATTTCCATGCAGTTGCCCTTTAGCGAACAAGCAATTCTTGAAAAAAATAACTCAATAGGGTTTGTTGACGTGGTATGGGATCATCGGTGCTATAAGTCTTTAAGTGACAGGCACGTGTATAATAACGAATGGAATAAAATCGCAAAGGTAGCACAAAACGGGAGATAATGGCATACCTAATGATGAAGATGAGTTACCAACCGGCATTCAAGAAAATTATTTCCAATTTTCAAGGACTAAGGGGTCATTCCGGTACATTGACATCTTTAAATTTGACACTCTTTTAGAAATTTATATCTATATAGCTGTTTTTTACTTGAAATTGTTTTTGTTTTATATAAAATTGTCTAAATTCAAGTTCACTGAGTAATTATGATATTGATAAATTTTTTAATTAGTTAAGTTCAGGAGATTCTGCAACAGTACTAAATTATTTATTTCAAGGATCAGTAAGGAATGAAATATTAGTATTATTATAATGCAAACGAATTTTTGGTGGAGTAAGATTTAGAATAAATTTTTCATATTCATATTCATTTTTTTTAGAGAATAGCTACACAATTAAATTCTTCCATTTATAATTATGTGCAGGACCTACGATAATTCGAAAAATGAAACTTATTACTTAATAATATTTGGCTATTTTTGAATTAATACACATTATGTATGCTAATTAGTAAATAATTAAATTACATTATTTACTAAGAATTATAGCATGTTTTACTGTTGAAAAAATTTATATAAAAAGGATCGGAAATTACGTCCATTTCTGCTTCTCTTTATGTTATTTGGAAGAGCGTTCCGCAGTCTCACAGATTGTACCAAAAATTGACGTTCAGTATTTCGATATTTAAAACTCGCCAGAATTAAAATAAGTGTTCTTGTTGATTTTATAAAATTAATTTTCTTAAATAGGTAAATGGGCTTCTGGTTATAAATTATATTCCGCAACAAAAACAGAAGTAATCTTACTTCCAAAAATTTATCTTTACATATGAAGAAACATGGTCATAGCACTTCAAACCAAATATATAACGAATGGCAGAGTTAAAAGCAACATTTACTTTTCTCCAGGTGGTAGAATTGAGTGCAGAAAAAATTAATAAGATATGAGAGGCGCCACAAGTTATTTTACTAAAAATATGCGGGTATTTTGATGAGTATATACTTCAGATACTGAAAGCTTGCAGAGGGTAGCAAAAACTCTGTAAATAACACGGTTAATATGAGCACTTCAGCTTAAAGTTTGGTTGAATACTATATCCAGGTTATTAAGTGATTTGCTATATGGGATAACCTCATTATTAATCTTCAAAGCAGGAAAAAAGTATTGTATCAAGCTCAACTTTAATATAACTATTGAGGCGAACTTCGAAGCGTCAGGATTTAGCTTATTCTGCAGTGACCAATAATGTATGTGCAGAAAATCGGTATTGGCGAAAAGTACTACAAATAAAATTTGCAATGTTTGACTACCAAGGTTATGTTATTAATGAACTTTGTGAACAGTAGTGGGCCTAAAACTGATCCTTGAGTAACCCCAGCAAGATCGAGAAGAAAATCAGAGGCTCTCTTTTCTATTAAGATTGTTTGGGATGTCGTACAACAAAAGGAAAAAAAACGGGACCATTATAAGATCGCTAGAGTGTATCCGTCCGTCTGTCTGTCACAGACGTTTATTTCGAAAATGAGGAAACATAAGAATTTGAAATTCTGCAAAATGTAAAGTCCTTACATATAACGCACAAATATTATTATTTTTTGTATGGTGTGGGGACCGTTTGAAAAGAAAAACTGCTTTCAAAGATTAAAAAAAAATGCAATACTTTTGATAAATTGATTAAAAAAATTTATCAGAGTTAGTAGGCATTGAGTCATAGATAATAGGATAACTCCCAGTTTTTTTGTCAGTCTCATAGTTGCTGGAAAAAATCTTATTTGTGTCCGTCTGTTTGAATATTATTCAGTTATCGTAGGCAAATTTGGATTAGATTTAAATATACTTAAATTCAGGCGATCGACTGTTCGATAAAATTCTGGTACGGTGCCCTGATTGTGAGACCCCGACTCGATCTTAACCGATTTTTTATAAATATAAATAATGTGCATTTATAATTTTTTCTTATTTTCATTTATCAGTATAATAACCTGGGAATATTTTTTATTATGCTCTGTGACAAGGCGTCTGTGCGGGGTCGAACACTTCCGAATACTTGACCAACTACTTTGGAATCCTAGCTAAATTAATTTCGATATTCGCATCTAGTAGGATTTTGCTGAACATAGACAGGGTCAGCTATATTCCGAAATTTACTTTTGAAAAAATATAAAAAAACAAAAATGTAATCAAGTTAAAATTTATTAACAGAAAAAAGAGATAAATTTATAGAAAAATAAACAAGTATAAAATAAACAGGAGTCAATTTAAGATTAATTTCCTGAAGTAACACCCATAACCAATCTATTGATGTTTCCTTCCATGTATTATTAGAAAAGCTTTGCTTTCAACGGACTATCTACACCTGTTGACGAATCTTTTACGCAACACCAGCATTACAGCTGCTCTCTTCACGATCATTAAAGCAGGATTTACATCATGATGACATGCATTTTTTACAGATGTGGTGAGGGAGATAGTTAATTGAAATTTAAATGCTGCGGTAGCAGTCATTGCAATACCTCACACGTACGCTCCCCACTAGTTTTTATGGTAAGAATCGCAAACTGTCTAATTGGAAATTGTCAAGTTTTTAGATAGGTAGGTAGATATTCAAAGACGGATCATGAAAAGAAGTATAATTTTACAATTTCTAAAATATCGCATGAAAGCATGAAGGAGTTCGAAGCAAAGGATGAGATTATATCGAAAAAAATGTGTCGCAAAATATCAGGTGGTACTGTAATTCAGTTCTACAATCAACACTTTTACGATAACGAAATTTTTATTTATTATTTATTTCGTAGTAAACAAAAAATTCAGTAACTAATCTGCTTATATGTAAACGTCAATCTACATCGATCCACTCAAGTGCTCATATGAAAATCATTCCACTTCACTACTGAACTAACGCCGGTGAAGATAATTCCAGTCCTGTTCGTGTTCCACATGGCGGATTATCTCAAAGCGGAATAATTCAAGCAAATTATAAAGGAAAAGGGTCACTGCAGTCAATCTGTGGACGCACTGCTCCCTGCTTTTGGACAGAAAACTACCTTAGAAATAACTTCAATATTTTCTATAAAGAAATATTTAAAAACTTTCACTTTCGCAATATTTAATTACAAACTCAAAACTTACTTTTGTTTATTTCGACAAGTAATTTGACTTGACAGATATATATATGCCATAAAATTATAGTAACAACAACAATATGACAGCACGAGTAGTCGAAATTGACAAATTAGGGTTGCCAATAACAATGTTTTAGTTTCAGTAATTATAAAAACTCCCTATGCTTGACGTGTTTTTATGGTTCCGGACACGCACACATTGACAAATCGGTGACGTCCGGAAAAAAAGCAGAACGCATTTGCTTCTGTCGTCACTCATAAATAAATATTTGTATACGATGTACTATCTCCTAAATCCTCCTTAAGTCAATATAGGATAGACTTGTTCCCAGCGCTCCAGCCTTTCCAATGGAATAGCACCCATTAGGGCTATCATAGGAACAGCCTAGCCGGAAAAAGTTTATCCATCCACCGGATCGACGTTACAGCAGCTTCCGCCGTGGTCTCCAGATCGCCAATAAGACCACTTGGTGCTTTTAAAGAAAAACTATTTCAGGTCTGGTAGTTGATCAGTCACAAGCTGCCCACAATCAGCAGCACTGATATGAATAACATACAACGCTGGCACTACTGAAATCGCTCACATTATCATGGGATCCTTTTTCTGTAGTTGTTTCTTTTTTGGTTTAACGACTGGATTCAACTGAACTTCAAGTAATTAAGTTCTATACCAAATCCATCAGAGTTCAGTTTCAACTAGTGGGACTAAAAAATTACCTATTCGTGAAACCAAATTTAATGTTATTACTGATCTAGAAAATGTAAGAAGAGGAAAATAGAACTTAATAACCCTTGCTAGAAGACGAAAAGTAAACGATAGTAAGAACATTGATTCTAAAATAGTATCTGAAACTGTGATACATATACGTTTTACCTGATGGTATATGTTTAATGGCAGCAGGACAAATACCAGGAAGCTACTAGGGGTCATTACGGGTCACTGGGGCATAGGAGACCATGCTAGAATACTGGGTGTAGCAGCGAACGATTTCTGCAGGAGCTGTAAGGACTCAGAGAAAATCGAATCTGTCCAACACGTGCTTTGCGAGTGCCCCGCTTTTGATAAATAAAAGAGGTAGGCTATTGATTAGCTACTTCTTTTCAAGTCTGGGGGAGCTGCAAAGTGTAGAATTTAGATATATCCTGAGTTTTCTGAGAGAAGCAGAATGGATCTAGGTTAAAAGTCTTAGGTATATCCTGAGTTTCCTAAGGAAATCAGGATGGATCTTGGGCTTGAAAGGTTAAGTGAAATGGTAGATGATGGTAGTGTTAAAGGTAACCTAAATCTTCCTAGCTTGAATGCTCTCCAACTAATGCTCTCCAAGTTCCTATAAAATTCACAACTATAAGGTTATGACAGAAATTAATAAAGACTATAGACAAAAACTTCGAGATCATGTAAAATCGCTCACTCCTTACACTGCGAAGTCTTCTATAAATTCATTCAGTAATAAAATTGACTTGTTCTTCTAAGTAACCGTGTATACTATTGAATATTACTTCAAACTGAACAAATGGTATAGCAGTCGTTCCTTTGAAAACAATCGGGAATCCTTCCATGTTTAAGGCGCGCAATAGTAACGGTCCATAACCCAAGTAACAATTTTTCCAATTTATGGTGACTGAAGGTGATGGGTAGTTTTGTAAGGGGTATATAATGGTTACTCGGTTATATAAGCATTTGAGTGGTTATATAAGTGTTTTTTAATATTACCAAATTGTGACGTAGTTATATTAGAGTTTTTTAAGGTTACTAATGGTTATCGTGGAAGTAAGTTCCTTAAGGCTTTATAAGTTGGTGATTAAATTGTTTCCATCACCGGTCTATATAACTTACCATTACTAGAAGGTATATAAGAAAGTTTTATAACTGTTCTCATCACCACGTTATATAACTAATTCTTAATAAGTGTTTATTGCGGTATCCGTGGTTACCTTTATATAACTCGACAACATTCAGTAATTTAGGTGACTTTAATAACAATTGGGAACTTTCGGTAATACATATACCCACTATAAAATATGGTAAAATTCTTTGGTGGCGCTTTAGTAACTACGGTGATCGTTATAAAAACAAATTACTTTTAGTGTCAGATGGAGCTATTATAAAACTGTTTTGATTTATATAACATAATATAACCGAAGGGTATATAAGAACACTAACGTCTGTTTTTTGTGACTATAAGATACATAACTTTCCCGAAGGTTACATATTATGACTAAAGGGTATATAAGGACCATTTTCGAGGAATGGTAGATCCTTTAGTTTATATAATATTTCTAGAAGTTTTATAAGGGCCATTGAGTTTATATAACACACCCAGAGTTTATATAAAGCTACTTGAAGTTTTATAATGGTTATTTGTTCATTTAAGTACAAGCCGCCATTTTTTCATCTGTCCATTGCAGATAAAAAAGCAAATGTCACCACTTACAAGCCGAAAAATTGTATTTCTAAAATGTAAAAATATTACATCCTTACATTATAAAAATACAATCCAAAAAAATATCGAAATTCTATGTAGTAAATATTTGCATTATATTGTTTTATAAAGGTAACGGAAAGTTATTTCCCCAACATTTCATTCACTAAAAGTAATCAGTCTGAGAAAATCCAAACGTGTGGAAACGTAACCATCACCATTATAAACGAAAACCGAAACGTTACTGCAACCACTGCTATGACCAAATTAATTAATCGAGAGCACCATGGGTTATATAAGGGTTATATAATAAGATATATTAAGGTAACTAGAATATATTTGTTACTCATTTTATAAAACTTTTAGTTATATAACAATACCTAAATCAAGTCACGGTAACCCTTATATAATCCTCCATTTAAGCACTATAAGGGGTTTATAGTGGTTATAAAGAGGTTTCGGTTACTAGTCTATATAACTCAAGTTATATAATTTGGTAATGGAAACCTCACCGTTACTACTATATAAAAAAAAGGTTTCTTGGGAGCAAAATCTTTAATGTTCTGTTTATTCTGTAAAGCTAAGAAGAAAGGACTTAAGACAAATAATACAGAGTCTTAAATATTTTTGAATATTGTATGAACTTGACGTTTTGAGGTTCCTTCATAACATCTTTCATCAATCGTTTCCCATAGGTAGCGAAATTTCAGCGAGTTTTCACATAATCATAAAATGAGCGCTTCCGGCTTGGTTACTGATTACAGCAAAATGTGTTATCATTATTCTACTACACACATGTCTATAAGGAGAATGGAAGGATTTTTATTTTTAATGAATTAAATTATAAATACACGAAGAAAAAATAACCGCCTCATCCGGGCTTGAAGGCGGAATCTTCCGCTTTCCGGGCGACTGCTATTACCAGCTGAAAGCAATATGGCTTAGTACGTTAGCTATAAAATTTAGGAATACAAGAGGAAAAAACTTTTATCTCTATAAATATTTTAAAAATTATTGGCACTGTTCAACCTCAGCACTGAATAAGAAATAGAAGTTGCTTTTTTTTCAGAATGCTGGACGGAGGCCATTTCGGACTAGTTTGGAATTTATACGCTTACTTGTGTATGAATAATAACGTGATTATAAAATGAACTGAACAATATTTTTCACTATATAACAATTACAATAATTATTTATTTACGTACAAAGATTACAAAATCTTATTGTGTACAAAGTGGATTGGAAAAAAAATATAAAAAGAAAAAGTATAAACTGAAAAATTAAACTAAGATTAAAAATAAAAAGTAAAAAGTTAATTAGTTAAAAAAAAACAAGTAAATTACACTAAACTAATACAATAAGAAGATCAGGAGAGAGTAATGTTGTACTCAGATTAGATATAAGATAGACAAAAGAGATATACCCCCGATTCATTTAGCAAGTAAGAGATTTTAGCAGAATTAACATTCAACATAAAATTTTGTGGGGAAATATTAACTTTAAGAGGGTTTGGAGAACCTTTCACTCCGCCCAGCTATTAAAAAAGAAGAAGTAATGTTTTTGGGGAGGCGATGATGGCAATATGACCATCCCACACGTAGCTATAATTGTGTGTGTCTTTAATCAAGTTACAATTATCGATATAAATAATAATTGTATGATAAATTCACAGCACGTAAGAGATTTAAGCGAACCTCGGCGAGGAGCTCTTATGTTAAGAGATATTTGACAGATATTTTCGTTTGCTAGAATATCAAATCTCTTAAAATAAAATCTTCACAAAAGTTAAGAGATCAGCTGACGTCTTACATCTCTTAACTCTTTCCCTAGAATACCAATGTCTGCTAATCGACTTTGACAGCCCAGTTAAGAGGATAAGAGCTCTTATTTCTTATGTAGAATCGGGAGGATAGGCTACAAAAACTGAGAAACACTCAAACTCCCAATGATTTTTAACAAATATTTGATAATTTAATAAGGTCTGCAAAAGTTCTGCCGACAGTCGTGTATTGAACATCGCATGATAAATTATTCCACTTGGGAATGCTTTGGAAAAAGTAAGAACGCTGTCCTGCAGCGAAGGATCAAGAGTTTCGTATGGCTAGTCGTATGCAGGCAGTTCAGTGTCTCGAAAAGATACGATGGCTTCCGATTGTATATCAGTTTATGTAGAACTTTTAATCTGCGTTGAGTTAAGTTGTTTTGTAGAAGGCAAGCAAGCAAGGACAATATATAGGACGATATGTGACTGGTATGAGGTAGCTTGAATACGTAGCGTAATGCATCATTGTATGCAACCAGGAGTCTTTCACGAAACACTGAATCCCGAGATGAAAAGATTATGCAACCATAAGTAAAATGTGGTGTTTCCAGGTCTTTAACCAATTTTTTTGCATATAAAGCCACATATGCCGTAGACACCAATATATTTTACCAATTGTAGCACTGATATGGTTGCAAGAGAATTAAGCTCAAAACCCCGGTTTTTGCAGAATCCACATTATCAGTTTCAATGCCATTTCTATAGATCGTGAGACAATTTGATTTGACAGGGTTTAGTTTTAAACTGTTTTGTACAGACCAATCATACACACGCTAGAGATCTTTATTTTATCAGCATATGAAATCCTCTGTCAGGCCAATTGGCTTGCTGAGATACATCTACACGTGTCGTCGGCATACAGATGTATTACAGCATAGTGGATTACGTCGATCAGCTTGTTTATACTATTCAGACTGAACAAGTGGGGCCAAATATTGATCCCTACGGAACAACACAATATATATTCGTTAAGTCAGAGAGCGTGCTCTATACTTTTAGAAGTTGGATACGTCCGCTAATGAAGGTCTTGAAAAGCTGAACTGCAGATGAAGGGAAAAAGAACCCTTGAGATAGCTTTTTCAGCAGCTTATGATGATCAGTAGAATCAAATGCTTTGGGGAAATTGAGCAATACTAGAATTGTAAGATGGTCATTATCTAAAGCTTCGTGAACATCCGACGAAATTTTAAGCATAGCAGTTTCACAGCTATGATTTGGACGAAATACAGACTGCCAGATAGTCAGGTAGCCGTTTTTATTTATGTAGTCGATGGTCTGCATATACATAAGCCTCTCCAATACCTTAGAAAAGAAGCAAAAAAGACTAATTGGACGATAATCACTTGGAGCAGAAGCAGAAGACTTCTTCGGGATAGGTATTATAAGCGCTTGCTTCCACTTGGTGGGAAACTTAAATGTCGTTAAACTATGGTTATGTATGTGGGTTAAAGCTTTGATTATTTTCGGTGCAATCGCTCTAATAAAACGGGGAGGCAGCTCATCTGGCCCTGTTGCATCACATTTAATTGCACACATAGCCAGCAATACCTCCCTTTCGTCAACATTCCACAAGGCAAAGCCATCAACTGGAGGAAATGCTATGTGCCGGAGACAATTGATGCATGATGATATTAACTTTAAGTATATTTGAATTTTCCAATAAGTTTTTGGTAAACAAACGATTTTTGATGATGGCTCTATGAAAGAATATATATGGATGTGCAAGCATATATCCTACACAAATATTAACATTATATAAACACACTTGTTTAGATTGAATATCAGGCTGCTCGAATTTTGAATTTTCTTGCCCACTTATTATGAAATTTAATTTCTTAATTTTACGCCTTAGTGTTTGTTCAGTTTCAATATAAATTTCTTCGATTTTCTTCATTTATATTATGATTTTCCGAATGCCCCTGGGCTACCTCAGGAGACAGTATTTTCGATTTTATTAATCAATTCGAAAGAAATAAAGAAAACTCAAAAACCTCTTTGATTGAAAGAATTTGCATATATATTAAGCAGACTGAATTCATTCGCAATAAACAATAAATTCCCTCTTTGCTTGTTGAAAAATAGAAAAAAATCATCCGAACCGAAAGTTTTACAACTCTAAGCAAATTTGTAAACAACATTGGATATTTATGAAATTCTTCAAAGAAATTATTGCATTGGAAAGAGTGTGCTTTGAAAAGTTGACCTTTTTCACTGTTAGCATTATTCAGACTAAAACAACCTAAAATAAATAAATTACGTTGTCATGAAAATGATAATTTAAGGACTGAAATCATTATAAGTAGTAGTGAATTTGATAAAAGTGCAATATCATTAGTATCTGTCTGTATACATATTGTCTTTGATTTCTTTTTAAATTAAATATACTTTCTGGATAAAAAAGGTTTTACTCCACTTAGCATAGTAAATTTTTTGCCAGATCAAATAGGCAATCGGATACATATCAATAGTTATCATTTTAGACGATTTTTGTCACCGAAAAATATGCTGTTAAGTTGGAGATATTAAACCTTTCATACATCTTTAGGCCGGACACTACAGATATGAGAGATGTCTTAAACGATGCACTATGCTACTCTTAACATATTTATTAACAACTGGATCTGGGGAAAACTTTGGCGATCGGATGTAGCTTGAGCGACCTTCTTGGGTGAAAAAGTGGACTTTTCGACTTCTCCTGATTGCGCGGAATTGGTGAGTCGTGGAAAATGACTTCCTATCAAAACAAATGTTTACAACGGACTACTAATAGCCATGCAAGAAAGAACTACAGAAATATGTGCAAAATGTAGTAGTTGGGGTATAGGTGACCCAAGTGGATGAAAATGGGGACTCCGGTGGTAAAAACGTGCCGAGCAAGTTCTCTGAATCGGGGAAAAAGTACACCACCCCACAATTCTCGGCGAGACCTTTAATTTAAAATAGGTACAACATGCGGTATTGGAACCACCCCCAGGCCGCGGCGGTTTCTACCCCTACCCTAATAGTATGCAGAGGAAAGTTTTCTTCTACGAATTGTTGCTGCTAAAGAGCAGAGGCGACCAGTGAAACTCCTATCAGAAATAACCCAACCCTACTGAGTTAGAGCCGATATAAAGTGCGAAAAATCTAGTACCTCACTTCGAACAAAAAAGAGGGAAAAGTTAGTATG
This sequence comes from Dioctria linearis, assembly GCA_963930735.1. NCBI lineage: Eukaryota > Metazoa > Arthropoda > Insecta > Diptera > Asilidae > Dioctria > Dioctria linearis. Next base: position 308,695,381 of record OZ005741.1, read on the forward strand.
GAGTTAGGAGTTAGTAGTAGATTTTCCAAAATTTACTGGATAAAACTTTGACATCCCCCAAGTCCTCCTCTGCTTAATTGAAATAAATATTGCTAATAAAATATGTTCAAAGTATTATAATGCATTATTTAAGACATCACTCATGTCTGGAGGTGTTGGACTAAAATAAGCATTCCTTTCTGCGATAAAATAAAGAGCTTACTGCAGCTTTTGTGCATGTGAGTACCTACGTTTTGCGTTTTAAGTGTACCGTATGGTTAAACTTGCTTTTCCTGGATAAATATTATCTTGTTTTTCAAATAACTTAAAGGCTTCGCACATATCACATATATCGTTTTTTGGGGATATCATGTAAACGGTTATTTGCTTCTGGTTAGATTTGGCTGTGAAAGTCTTTTTCGTATTACTGTCCTTCCCTTTGGCGGAATTTAATTATGTTCGCAGTGTCCGCTGATATTTGAGTTGTGCTATCTTTGTACCCGTCCTGAAATTTTTTTAGCTACATACTATATCGATAAAGTCCATTAATTTGTATTCCATATTGGTAGCATTTATTACAATTGTAATTTCATTTGGTGCTAGCTCCATGCTTCGTATAAGTAGTTTATAATTGCATCTCTTTTTTCGGGTAGCAATTTTCATTACATCGAATGCAATAATGATAGCAACAATATCGTTTCAGTCCTACAGATAAACTTGAGCTTGCAGTGAAATTTAAAATTCGTTATTGGTAGATTCACTGAAAAAATACGTGGGAAACTTACTTACTTTTAGTCTGCATAACAAACTCTAAGCTATAATTATGCCATAAACATTATTTCTTGAAAGTGTTACAATTCCTGAAAATCCAAGTCTGTTTGGAGCAAAGCGTGAAATTTCTCAGTTTGAAGATTAACGTATGCAATAATTCACCATTTGGGACGCTTCCTCAGGGCAGACGGGCGCCCCCCCCCCATTCCAGTTTTTTAAATTAAATTTACAAATTATGTATAAAATGTAATCTGTATATTATTACAAAGTCCGATAAAATACAATGAAACCTTTAATATACAATAGCAGTTCTTAAGTGCTCAAATGAGCGTAGGACGCGTGTTTAGAGTCCTATTTTTCCGATTCTGTTTGGACTTGGGGTATCTATGCCCCCCCACCCCTCCTTACAAAGTTCAAAAGTTAAGTCCTGGGTGCGTTATTGTGAGGGAAGTCATTGTTATTATCTTTTATATTAGAGATACTTGATACTAGCGTAATAAAAAACCCTCCAAGTTCGAGTCGGACTCGCACACGAAGGCTTTCGTACCATATCGTACAACATTTAACTCTATGTACCTTTTTCGATCGAGTAAAAACAAAAGTGTATGAAACCCTCTTTAATTTTTAACTTTATTTTATTTTCATTATTTTTTATTAAAGCAGCAATAGAAATACACAATCTATTAAAATTTCAACTGAACCGTAGACGCAGTTCATGAAGTACAACCCACTGTCAGAGAGACGGACGGAGAGCAGCGGAGACTTAGTAGTAGGGTCCTGCTGGCTCCCTTTGGGTATGAAACCCTAAAAATGAAAAACTATCCTTCTATAATTTTTTCCCTTTTTGAAAAAGAATTAATTTTATTTGTTTGCGTATTCTGATCACGAGACGAAGCTATTTGAATAATTTGACCATCATTTTCTTTTGATTTGTAATCACGATAACACTTTTAACGTAAAAGATTTTAGGATTAAACTGTTCTTTTATAATGTTTTATTTAACTTTCTTTGTTGTCTGCCGGGTACGAATCTTGCCTTTACACACTTGTATAACTCTGGTGACAATCCAATATAGTATAAGATAATGTCGCTCTAAATTCAATATGGCGGATAACCCCAAGATGGCGCATTACTGTTTAGTTCAAGACCCCCCTTGATTTGGTTATCAAATGAAATAACCGAATATCGCGGATTATGTTTATCTTTACAACCCCCTGGATACGGGTACCAAATGACAGAGCATTAGGGTAGATTTTGGTACAGATAACATTCATAATATTAATTCAATATTAAAGAAGCTCTCTACTAAGTTTAGCTATGAATCGGTGGAACGGAGATTGCTACCAATAGTCTTATCATGGGCACCTGCTGTACACAAAATGAAAGGTACCTATGTAGTCCACGCTGTCATATATATGGGATCAAAGCTGTTTGCAGAATATCGCTCTTAGCTCCTGCTGTACACAAGATGGAAGGTACCTATGTAGTCCACGCTGTCATATATTTGGGATCAAAGCTGTTTGCAGAAGGTCAAGGATATATCGCTCTTAGCTGAGTGAGATCACTTGATGGACTTCGTATTAAAAAACACGACTGCGACAATATTGATTAAACTAAGTGTACGGAGGTAAAAAGCGTCAAATAAAAAATAAAATTATATAAAAAAAACTTTTTTTATGAAAATCTTTAATTTAATAAATATATAGGTGCTAAAGAGTAAAAACGAAAAATTCCTATCCAAAAATGAAATTGTTCGTTGCATAAAAATAAAATTATGTATTTTCTTAAAAAATATTTTATTTGTATAATTTTATTCTCATTGAAAACTCTAATAAAACAGAGAGGAATTTCACTCAAACAAATTCAAGCTCGAACTGAAATATTCCATTGCAAAATTTTTGATATTTGCAATTCATTCTAGTATAAAAACGTTCTACTTGTGAATTTTATAATTGGAAAAAAAATTATTAGTTAGAGGCATTTCATACTAGCGCAATGATATCTTGCCTGAAAAATTTAGTTCGTTCTAAAAGATAATAATATTTTAAGGTAATTAAAGTCTATTGAAACTAATAAAAGATATAAAATGATAAACTCAGGCTCTATCAGTACCTTCTTGTACTACTTCAGATAGTACTCATATTGTTTTTCTGAAACTTAATTAGATATTTTGTATGTTTCGGATTTATTCACCACGCCACCGCTGAATTTGCTTGCAAAGCTTTATTCGTTCACAACCTCTATATAATTACATACTCTAGGACTGGGATTCGTGTCATGGACATTAAGGTCAATATTGTGATAAGTTTTTCAAAATGACTTGTATCCTTATCGTGAGTTAAAGCCTAATTGTTAAAAAAAAAAAATGTCACGAATCCATGGAACAATAATCTATTCCAACAGTAGGTACTCATGGACATTTTTTATAGAACTCCATATAATTTATTTTGTCAGAACAAATCAGTACATATGTATGTATATGCATATACTGAAAGAGTAAATATATCATAAGCCAGAAGTCTTTTACTCAAAAACTGCCATAATATATGTACATTCTTTGGAAGTAAAATATTTCAGTTAGATATTCTGAATAATGACTATAATCATCGGGATCTGAATTTTTTATTAGAAACTGGAATACGTTTGAAAAATCTTTGCTAATATATTTTGGGCTGAAAGCAATTTTCATGGGCTATTAACAAAAATACCATTTCAAAAAGATTTCACTCACCATCATAATTCTGAAAACATTTTCGATATATACATGCCGTCATAAAATATTAATAGCCGCTGGCCGTGTTCAACATTTTTCTACCTCTACCTAGTTTGTGTTACTTTTGTATTGCTATTTTAAAATTTTGTATAAATTGTAGCCGAACTTTAGCTTTGCGGATAGTTGTGGACATAGTTATAGTCTGTGAGAAGAATGATATCAAGTAACTGCTTACATAGTTACAAACTATTTTTCAAACTAGTAGTTGTACAAGGAAAGAATATTTTTTCTAAGCTTCTTATTTGTATTAAAGGGGAAACGTTAGTATGAAGCACTTATTTCGTTACATAACTGATAATTATATTTTTTAAACCTCATTAAATTTTCTTGATATGATAAATTAGAAATCATATGAAAAAATATGTTTTTGTATCAACTTCTATGCAAAGAAAAATTCTTGACTGAAGAAACTTGATGCAGTTTTGATATTCTTAATTCAAGAAAATATTTCTTAAAATGTTTTCTTAATTTCGTATCACAAAGAAAATAATTTCTTAAATCTATAAATATTTACTAGCATTACTGCTATCTACGCCAACTGCAGGTATTGCAGTGCATTCGTTACAAATTTTTTAAAAATTGTTAATTTTTTTTTAAAAGCCTTCATAATTTTCCTTTTCATTAAATTGGCTAGTCCTGTCTGATTGGTACTCAGAATTTGCATTGAGATTATATATGAGGTCTGCTTAGCATTTTCTTCTGGCGTCTGCTGCAGGCAGGAATTTACCGTACTGAAGAGTATTGATTCCTGTTGATACGAAACGCCTTATACACATTACTATCAAGCTCTGTTTACTTAATTTGAGATAATCTTTCTCATTTTATGAAATTGTATCTCTTTTCAAACTGTGTTAAGTCTTGGTAAATTAACTCGTAGAGTGATGCGCGTTAGACGTGTTTCGATTTGCGAGATGTTTTAGTGCAGTACGTATGTGTCGATTATTATCTTTAGTGTGGAGTTTGAAGGGCGTATTTTGTTATCCTTCTTTCATATAATTTTTTATTCCCCTCGATATGGTCTATGAATGGTTACCCGATATAAAATCACTTGTAGGATACCCTGTCCACTATAAAACACTTCTGTAAGGATATTTCCATTTATATTTTTCAAAATTCGAATTACAATGAGAATAACAATTTTATTTGAAATTACATAGGATTTTGTACCTACATATAAAGATATACATACATAAAATATTCACTTGTTCTATCTATGATAAAGTACAAAATATGCAAATATAATATATGTAGTATTAGTATATTACTTCAAAAATATGAATTTGTGAAATTATTAAAAACAAATAAATAAGAAATTTACGAGTACTTATGTATTTCTTCATTAAATGTTAACAATAAGTTGCTGAATCTCTTTTGAGGAGGATATTATCCGCTTTTCTAAGGGCTAAATACTTTTTATGTGGACTGAAGAAATCTTCCTGAAGATCATACTGCTCTTAAAAGGATAGAACGCCATCAAACATTTTAGCAACGCTACTCGAGTGAACTCAACTTAATATTAGAAGTATTTTCTTATGTTAAAACAAAACAAACAAACAAAAATGAGAAATTCATTCTTACTACAAATTCTTTTTTCTTGAAAAAACTGGAAGACTGTTCTTGAAATGAAAAAATAGTTCCTTTTCACCTAGAAAATATTTCTTACTTTATTTCCAAATTTCTCATAAGCCAGAAAGTCAGTTTTGATTTGAGAAAACAAAACGTGAATTGAATTTTCTTAAAATTAATCCATATTGGATTGAATTGATTCCAAATTCACGTGAACGAGAATCATTCCTTATTCCTTATTATGCTCATTTTTCTTTCCGCGTTAGTAAAGGTTGGTTTTAGTACCTGATTAAAACTGTAGGATTGCCCACAAGCAAAACCTTGTTCGTCAAAATTATTTCAATACCAACAATAGCTGTATCGTTGTGTGTCCGCAGAACAGGATAGAACAAAAGATACACAAAAGAATGTCTCATACATTTGCATAGAACATTTATAAATGAAGCGAACAGTAAAAATAGCTCGGTTCAATCGACAGAACAATTTGTTCTCTCCAGTATGTGGGAGTTCTAGACCAAGGTACACAAAAGCATACAGCTAATATTGTTGGTTTACATTAACAAGACAAGTTAAGATGTGAATGTACATTTTACTAAAAAAATAGTATTAGGGTAGATTACTTTAGTAGGAAGGAAAAAGGCGTGGCGAGGGCGGCAGAGCGGGGCATTCGCATAGCACGTGTTGGACGGATTCGATTCCCTACGAGTCCTTGCAGCTCCTGCAGAAATCGTTCGTCGCTATTCCCAGTCTTCTAGCATGGTCACCTACGTAGGGACCCCTACTAGATTCCTGGTGTTTGTTCTGCTGCCATTAAGAAGTTTTCTTGTCCTTTTCCTGTCATATGCAGGCCACAATTGCCTCGCAATACGGCAGGTATCCCAGTTGGTCCATCGGAGGCTTGCCATTTGATAGGCGCCCTTGATGATTTCCTCTTTTGTTGCTCTGATTGGGATCCTCACAAAAGCTACCGCCTCGGAGCTATCCAACTCAGAGCCTTCTTTGACCAACTCATCAGCTATCTCATTGCCTGAGATATCCTTATGGCCAGGTACCCAGCATAGGGTCACCTTGTGCCTTGTAGCCAATACCCAAGGCTAGTCTGGCATAACTGCACAAATTTTGATTTTACCAGCGCAGCATCCAGCGCCTTGACGGCTGCCTGGCTATCAGTATATATATGCATATGTGCCGTGAGGGCGCTCTGCACATATGTAGATACCAATGTTGTCGCCTGATAAATCGCTGCATTTCGGTGGATTAGTTAAACTATTAACATGAATCCAACAATCTAAAACTAATATTAAATTTCCATGCAAAAGGAGAGCATAGATGGTAAGTTCTTCCATATTCACACTATTTGGGTTTGTAAAAATTAATGACAGGTAAAGCGGCGGATGTGTTATATAGCGCGAGTAATAAGTTATGCGATATTTTAGTGATAGATGTACATACATATATTATAAAAATTATGTATATAAATAAAAATGATGTTCGTTGGTAATCGCATCATTTGTGAACAACTGGACTGATTTGGTTAAATATTTTTTTTACTGCTCATCTCTTCTTGGTGTTGCCAAGCAAAAATTTCGTTTTTAACTATACCATATTATTTGGGCACTGCCTGTGAGTTCGTTAACGTAGAGAGCTAAAATATGGTACGCATTGTTTTCAAAATTTCAAAATGTTCAAGAATCGACCAACCCCCTATTGATGTTGCCATACAAAGTTGTGGTTTTTCACTATATACTTAGAAAACGCGTCGACGTGGAGAGCTTAAATTTTGTACACGGAGTTTTCATGAAAATTGCAAGTACAAGGTCAAAAATGAATGAAATCGGGCGACCCCTTTTTAGTGTTTCCATATAGTTTTTCCCTATATATTTGGATACTGCCTCACGCATCGAGGTAGAGAGCTGAAATTTTGTACATGGGTCTTTCATGAAAAAATGGAAGTGTAAGTTCGAAAATTGGACCAATCGGGCAAGTGCTTCGTCGGGCATACAAAAATTTCGTTTTTTACTATGTATTTGGGCGCTGCTTGAGTACGAGTCGACGTAGAGAGCTACACTCTCCGTCACATATGAACGTATGCACGGAAATAAATACATGCACATACACAGACATGCGCATACAGACACAGAGTGAAACCCTAGAGTAGGGAATCGCGCGATCGAATCAGCTGATAGCTTAGATATGATGCATCTCTGACCACTCCACTCCGTTCAACCCCCAGCCCGCCATATAGGTATCTATTTTATCGCCGGGCAGCACCGACGGGTTACCCCTAGTAAGTAATATATATATTTACGTACTGTAATCTACGTTGATGTTATATACACATATTATACACACCATATATGCTCAAATTATATACATTTATATGTATGTGAGAATCGGAAAAAGTTTTGACCAACGGCGATTGAGATTCGAACCGTAATATTTTGATCTATCTGTCTATCCTATCCACTACTAGCGCCTTATCGTAAATTTTAATTCATCAATAAGCCTCGATTCTACATGTATACTCCTAGATAATTAAACTCGCAGGTTGTAATGAATAAATTCCGACATTTTGAAAAAAAAACAAAAAACTTTCAACCAGAAATAACGAAGTTTTTAAAGGAAATTTTGCTTTTTATGATTTATATGTGATTGATTACATTCTGAAATTTATGAGTAATAAATAACGTGAAGGCTATAATTTGCATGACACGTAAAAACTTGAAGAAGTATTCAAAAATAAGTTTTATGAATTTCTGTAATGAATATATTACAAAGGTTCACTTGAAGAAGAGATTAAAGGATTCTAATTTGAGTGAGCAGCTATCAATATTGTAAACGTAATACTTAGTCAAAATTAAGGACGAAAGAGGGTGGTATCTAAACTTGTAAATTTTGAATAATGGATATATGTTGTTATCCTATCATAAAGTTGGATTTATACATAAATATAGGTACAATAAAAGTTTTTTATCCTGGTGAAAGAACATATTTTGCTGATGATAGATGAGACGTCTCAGAAACCGAACGGAGAAGTCTAAAAACAGGGTTTTTAGTTTTATGTTGTTCGAAAAGAAATGTTAAATTAGGACAAGATAAGAGATTCCCAATTCTATATTTAAGAAAACGGGGAAAATGATATAATTTCGTGAAAATGTTGTGAAACTGAAGATTTCTCGATGGCATTCTGATTTATCTTGCCTTAACAGATGGTATAAAAAAAATCATGTTTTTTTTGTCTTTTTTTTTGTTCAAGTAATCAAAATAAATACGAATAACTTATACAAAACAAGGGAGACGTAATCAAATCTGTGAAAATTTGTCCACCATCGGCATAAAAGTGTATCTCCAAATTGGTCAATAGTTGAGGCAACTGCTTGATAAATAGGCTAAGAAGTATCTCTTATTTCAATTTCTTGATGGGTGTTCTTCACATAACTCTATTCAAGAGGGTAATGTATAAAGTATTGACGTTGAATGCACCAACAGTTTCCTTGGAAGAATACTGTGATAAATACTACTGAAAGAATGATTTAATGAAATCAAATAATACTAATGGTAGTATCTACTAAAATTGTTATCATCCGCTACTTTCCGATTTCGATGTAACTTTAAAAATTATTTAAGTACCTATTAAAAAGTATTGGACCCATATTTTTTGTTTAGTCTGCCGACCATGGGTCTTGGATACAAAGTGATTTAAATTTTAATGTTTTCCCTGTGGACATGTTTTTTTAATGTGCTGATTACTTGCGATCGGGTTACTCGATGGTATTAAAGAAATAAAAAAAAATAAAAAAATAAAAATATATTAAAAAAAAACACAATTTTTATTAATTGTGGATTTTCACCCCTTCCAGAGAAGATAATCCCCCCCCCCCTTAAAAATTACATTTTTTTATTTTTTATTATCTATTATTAAGCTTCGGAAGGCAAGCGGGGTGATCCATGAGAAATGCCCAAATATTTTTTGTTTCTGTAGTTAGCTTTTTCTGTCGCTTGGTCTATCCTCTAATTGGAGCAAGCATAATCAGTCGCACGCATCAACGCGTGGTGGTAAGTCGTTGGTTTTGTAATATTGACTGTTGTAGGGTTGCCAGTCACCCCAGTTGCTATATGCTTGTTCTTTAGGTTAAATTGGCTTCGCTTTCGAATGATCAAATTGAAAACTATTTTGCAAAGAATTTCTGATGTTAGTTTTGACGTTGAGTGCTGTTCACAAGATGGTGAGGTGTCTGAAATTGAGGATAATGTATCCGTGCAGTCGGTGGAGGACGATATTATTTTCAATGACAGTAGAAGCCATGTCTGTTCCATCAGCTTCGAGTCAAACACCACGAAGAAATATTGTGACCATCCAGCGACTGGCGAGATATGACGCTCAGAGTATTGAAACTCAAAAGGATGCATTTGTAAATTTGTTTAGCAAGCCAATCTTTGATTCGATTGTGTTGTATATCAATCCAGAAGTTGAGCGACATACTCCAAGATACAAAGATCAACACTATGTTCACAAAATTGATAGCATGGAATTGGAAGCGTTGATAGGCATTTTATTCTTTTCGGCTATAAATAAAGACAACCGTGTGAAAGATATGTAGTCGCCATGTTCGCCTTTTTGGTTTATTTGCTTACGATTTGATGATAAGTATAGCAGGGATATAAAAGACCTGTTTGCCTGGATCAGATAAATATGGTCGTTATTCGTTTCTAACTGCAGAAATTCTTACCAGCCACGGATTTTTGGGACTAAAAATAGTATCTTTTTGTGTTGCTAAGAAGTTTTACATGTTGAATGCGACTCCATATATTGGCAAAGGAACAGACGTGAAAACTCCTACAGATTATGTGGCAAGGCTAGTGGAAAAAATCAAAGGCACTGGCCGCAATGTTACATATGATGATTGCCTATAAATTTTATGGTTCTTTGTGTTGATGGTAAGCACACATATATTCCGGTCATCAAGTTCAGAAGCAATTATTTAAAACAACTTGCCTTACATTTGGCGGAGCCGCATATGATGCGTCCTTTGACTACGAATTTTCCACGAGAATTAGTGAGTACTATACGGGATGGTCTAGATATGAACCAGGAACCTGCCGGAGGCGAACCCCCGGTGAAATTACAGAAGCAGGTAAGATGTGCAATATGTCCAAGAAAACGAGACAAAAAAGTGAAAACTTTATGTTAAAATTATAGAAACAAGAAAATAAGACTTTTTTTAAATTTGTATTAAAACAGGCTATTTGATCTCATAATAAATACGTGTGATTTTTCATTACAACATTGTTTTATTTGAAGTTGAAAGTGGAGGGGTTACGCACCACCCCTGTTGATATTTACGTAGAAATAAATCCTTGCCTGCCGAAGGTTAATACATATCATATCAGAAATTTGCCGATGTTCAGCTCTTAGTTTAAGAGACTTAATTTTTGTTATTAATGTTGCTGTAAAATTTCATATGAACATTTTACAATTTACTCCAATCATTTCATTGCTCTTTGGATTCATTCCACTAAATGAAGCACGATTGCCTTGTATGACGATTTTATTGTTAATCTAGTGCCGGACTATAACAAGGAAGCAATTTCCATTCATTTAGTTCTTTCTTAAAGCAACAACGAATTCAGGGATATTCTTAAGAATTGCTCGAAACAGTTACCTCAGGAATAAATTGGATGAAGTTTGATATGGTTACATTTTTTTCCCTTTAAGTGGACGACGAATTCGTAGAAAGTTGATAGAGCATTTTGCGAACTAGGTTTTTAGGATTTAGGACGAAGAGAATTGAGTGCGTAAACATGCACTGAATACTCGGGATTGTTGGCTGCAGTAGAGATATTAAAGTTAAGCAGACATGATGCCAAGCAGAAAACATGATCCATCTTTTCATTTTAAATGCCTGTGGAAGAATATTAAACAACTTGGTCTTCGAAATTCGGTTGTTAATTCTGATATTGATCCAGAAGTACTCAGCAATTAGTTTGTAGAGGCCTATGTTAGTGGAGATGGCAACAGTGAGAGTTTTACTATTAATGCCCTTGATAATGGGATTAGTTTTCAGGGTTTTTCATTCTTCACGGTCAGTTTTGAAGATGTAATGCTTGCTATTAAATCGATCAAATCGGATGCGATGGATGTTGATAATATACGTCGTCGATTCTTGAATATTATTTTGCCCTTTATTATTCAATATTTGACGCATATTATTAATACTTGCATTATAACATTTTGTTTTCCTTCGTGGTGAAAGCTTGCTAAAGTTATTCCGACTAATAATAAACCCAGTCCAAAAGGTAAAGAAGATTTTCGACCAATTAGTGTACTTCCGTTTTGCTCGAAAGTCCTTAAAAGGTTACTCTGTGATCAGACCAAGAGATTTTTAGATAATGAGTCTTTATTGTATGAATTTCAGTCGGGGTTCCGAGGTCATCATACATAGCAGCACAACGTCAATCCTCTACCTTACTGATTACATCAGATGTAATTTTGATATTCGGCTGGCATTTTTGCTTGTGCTACTAGATTTTTCAAAAGCTTTTACACTGTTAATCTTAACGAATTATATTATAATCTGAAATCAGATTTCAGCTTTGGCAACTTTAATATCTTCTTATTTAAGTGACCGTTTTCAGAAAGTTGTTACTTCATTCTTATAATCGGGCTAGAAAATTATTTCCTCAGGTGTTCCTCAAGGCTCAATCCTTGGTCCTCTGCTGTTTTTATTGTACATAAATGATCTACCTCAATGTGTACATAATGTGAGTGTTCGAATTTATGCAGATGATGTCCAAATAACTGTATCCACTACTCTAGCTAACTTATCTGATGGAAACTCCAGAATGAATGATGACCTGAAAGGATCTTGAATTAGTCGCACGTCAAAGAGCTCAGATTAAATGCAGGTAAATCTGATGCAATAATTTTTAATATGAAACGAGTTAATACGTCCGATCTAAGTCCTGTTTACCTTGGTAATGATGTGATTCATTATTCTCAATCCGTGAATAACTTAAGTATATTACTTAGTCAAACCTTGAGTTGGGGCATGCATATTGGCAAAGTTATGAGACGAATATATGGTACTCTCCGTAAGCTTTGGTTTTATGCAAATTTACTTTCCAGGGCATTAGGTTGCGGCTGCTCATAGCGTTAATCATACCCGTTATCTTATATGACTTTCAGATCTGGTATTCTTTATACAGTGTCAGTCGAAGAAAGTTAAATGTAGCGTTCAATTCATGCTCGCGGTATGTTTTTAATATAAATCGACTTAGCCATATAATTGAATGCTCCTATCGTATCTGGGAGTGTACGTTGGATAATTATTTGAAATATCACACTGCCGTTATGGTATTCAAGATATAAAAGAATTATGTTCCAGAATATTTACATGGGAAAATATGGCAATTTTGATGAGCTCGTAGTCTTCAACTAGTCATACCTCAGAGTAACTTCATTTAAAGTGCAAGATCCTTTTTTATTTACGGCGTCAAACTTTGGAACTCATTGCCTACTAATGTGAAACGTTCAGCAACCCTACGCAGTTTTAAAGAAGCACCTTTTAATCATTTTTGAAGTCTCACATGATTTTTTTGTTATGCATGGAACATATAATTTTAGCACGATTCATTAAGTAATTCAATAATTTTTTTCCTTTTCTCTCTTCTTTTTTTGTGATCCTTATTTCTATTTTCAAATTTTTTGTATTTTTCACTTTCTTTTTCTCTCTCCTTAAGTAATGAACTTTTGTTCAATATTATTAGCTTGTCAGTAAATTTTGCACATCCAAGCTTTAGTAGATTGTTAATTTGATTGATTGATGAATATTATGAGTAATTACATGCAAAATAGTCTTACCTCAAATGTAATGCATATTAATGAACTAATTTGAAATTTGAAAAAAAAGCAGATCGCCAACGCGTTGGAATTTTTTGGTATTTGCGTAATTATAAGCAATAAAATCGTGAAAGATAAATGGAACAGACAGCATATAACTATACCCTTCAATGAAATTTTCAGCTATACTTGGCGGAAAAACGTGTTGTACAGGTAGAATTAGCAATCAGAGTTTCAACAAGTGCCAAGAGAAGTCCTCAGAATATAAAAAAAATAGGACGGTATATAGCATATAGCATCAAGAAAGCAAACCCAAATTAATTGTACAAAGGACCAAAGGACCAGAAGTATCAAAAACTAGTAGAAATTGCAATAAGGTCTACTTTTATAGTGGTTAAAAAACGTACGCATCCATTGTTATTTAATAAAAAAAAAAAAAAACTCTAAATTACTGTGGGATCTAGATCTACCTAGTAATTGTGAAATTATTTTAGATGAAATTAAATATGTTTTCCATAGTATGTATGTGAGCCTTATAATTTGACGTAATGAAGGAATTGAATAATTATATACATTTGATATAAATAAGCACAATGATTACAGTGTCATTATAGCATCCTTAAGTATCTTACGAACTTTGATTAAATGGATAAATTCATGTGTTTCTCGATAATCACAACAGGACTCATAGGACTTGATTATTGTGTAATTCCTTAGGACTCTTTAACGCGCATCATGGTGATACCATAGGCGGTGGTACCGCACACATACCAAAATCGTCGTTGCCTTTCACACAATCGACATTCTTGGCGTACCATAAAGCAACATTCTCAAAGGTACCGTTTGTCTTGCTAATGTCTCGTAGTTCGCCGATAAAAAAAAGTAGATGGTACAAAAAACAGTATTGGGTGATTCGTTTAATTTGTTGCCGTCTCTTAAAAGGAGAGTTTTATACCCTTTTTAGAAATCTAAAAGAAAACCTGACAAATTCTTAAGTTATTTTCGTATGTCCATGATGTCGCGATAACGAATTTCAATGAGTGGTATCACAATGCGACAGAGCATCCAACTTCGAATTTCCAGTTTTTCTGACTGTAGCGCGATTGCTAACTGTCTCTGCCTATGGTACAATCGCAAGTGACACCACTGTTGTGGTTCATATAAAATAAGTCATACACCGCACCAACGATAGACATCTCTGCTTGGAAGAAAAATTGTCATCTAAGTTCATAAGTGCATAAGAGTTTTCATTAACAAACGTCGAACTGAAGATTCCAGGAACAATGTTGATGTTCAACGTTCAAGTTAGAGTTCTAGGAGAAGAATGGCACAAGGTAGAGCATGAATTAAAGCTGACAGAAATAAGCAATGCATGATTTTCAAACATTTGGGTGAAAGATTATTTATGACAGCAAGAAAAGTTAGTTAGATTCCTCAGTATAATAAGGAAATATTAGGCACTTTGTAGCTCAGGCTTCATCGTTGGTAAAAGAGGTCTTCAATTCGATATCCGATGGAGTAGTTAAGTTTAGGTAAGTTTAAAGCGGTCCCGCTAGAAGTGCCTAGCCTGCTTCACTTAGACCTCCAGTTGGTCCACTGTACCCCTTGACCTCATGGGATAACCTTTAAAATCGCTCTAGATCCATCCAGCTTCCCTTAGGATTCTCAGGATACATCTGATCTATTTGCTTTGCAGCTCACCTATACTTGAATAGAAGTCGTTACCTAATAACCTACCTCTTTTATTCATCGGAGCCACTTGCAAATTACATGTGAGAGAGATTTGATTTCCTATGAATCCTTACAGCTCCTGCAGAAATCATTCGCCGCTATTACCAGTATCCTGACATATTCTTCTATGACCCAGTGACCCGTAATGACCACTACTATGTTCTTAAAATGTGTTCGACTGCCATTAAGGAGTTCTCTCGTCCTCTTCCTTTCACCCGCAATACGGCAGGTTTCCTTATTGATCCACCGACGGCTTGCCTATTGATAGGCGCCCCTGATAATCTCCTCTTTTAAAGCTCCGATTTGGATCCTAACATAATAATCTATTGCTGCGGAGCTATGCATGGGATATCCCTGTTCTCAGGTACGCAGTATAGGGTCACCTTAAGCTGTACAGTCAATCGTCAAGGCTGATTTTGCATAACTGCACCAATTTTTATTTAACCAGCACAACAATGGTTGCTTGGCTGTCAGTGTATATGTAGATGTGCCGTGGGGACTCTCTGCCCATATATATACCAATAATGGCGGCTGGTACATCACTGCGAGCTTTGACTGACAGACGCTGCATTTGTCCGGCAGTCTATCTGACTCGCGCCACTAGCAGTCTCTGGAATACACTCCAGCCCCTGTACCTGCACTCATCTTGGGCTCATCCGTAAAAATAGAAATATCGAATATTACAACCATCTCCTTTTCATCCTAATCACTTTTGGTGGGCATCATTGCATTAACACCCCCCACCAAAAGGTATTTGATAGGCTGTTGCTTCCCTGAAATCATCCGATGGAGTATATAAATGTATATTATCGTTGTTCACAAAAATATCACTCAACCTATTGCAGAGGATTCATAATTATTGCCGTACATACAGCAACAATAATTCTAGGAAGATTTAGAAAAAATAGATCAAATTACTAAAAAAAATTTAATCAATTATCCTTCAGCTTAATGTGACACAAAATAGAAATCATTACTCAAAAAACGCACCTTATCCCGACTACAATTCCTATACTAAAGTAGTAGCAGTAGGGATTTATTGGAATTTTAAACATTTCATCCTCATTCCAATTCGTTCTTTAGAATCTTTTTTTTTTTTTGTGGGGAGGGAAATGTGTGGTGGATAACTTTTATTCCTCTCTTGCGGACTAATAATACAACAAAAAAAAGTCCTCCCCAAATGGATCTATTCAAGTGTGAAAAATTGAGTGCAGCAATTTCCACTGGAGTTTTAAGACCACTTTACGATACATCCATGCAGAAACTTTCCGTCGATAAGAGCTTATACATTTTGCCACTCACTTGTTTTTTTATTGTACAGTAAACTCTTACTATGGTTCGTGTTTGTTAAGATCAATTTTTCCAGCGAACGGTATGGGTACAAAGTAAAAGCTTAAACGTGTACCGATATATGTGTGGCAAAGTTAAATATGTTCATCAGCATGACTTAGCTGCGTTTTTATATTTAAAATGTGATAATCGGTAAATTTTGTTTTTTGTAAAAATAGCAACCAGCCATAAAATATTTTATAGGGTGACAAAAAAGTAATTTTCCCAACCTAACTTATTTTCGCATAGTCTCGGGAAAATGAAAAGAATTTCAGATTACAAAACTGGGAAAAAACGCTTATTGTTTTATGCTTATGGAAGACAGCAGTGCAGTACAACCTTAGTGAAAACTCCGCTCAATATCTACTAAGTATATATAGGCAGATATTGTTTTCATTATTTTATCTTATTTTATGTACAAAAATATCTTTTAATAAAGCAATGCAAATTTTATATAGGTTATATAAGGAAATCAAACACTTGTAATTGGGTGGAAAATTATTACCAGTTGAAGTAATTACAATGTAAAAAGTTTGTAAAAATATCTACTTTTCCTCATTTTGGTATTAGGTACGTCGATGGTGTATCAATAATCATTAGTGTTCTGTTTCAGCATTCTTTTGTATTCTTCTTATCCAGCATAATTACAAATTAAAAAAATATAATAGTAATAATAATAAGAATTTGCTTACTTTCTGTTACACATTCAAATATTGCTCAAAACAGTTATTTGACAGTACAAAAAATGATAGTAGGTAAGATAATAAGTTTTTTTGATGTATTTCAAACACCAAACCGGATTCGGAATTCGTTATTTGTTGAGGCCATTCCCTTTAACTCGTACACGAATTTGTCTGTTTAGATATTTCTTTTTTACTATTTTCGACACTCTCGTAGACCCACTTTTCGTCATCACAGCGAGCTGAAATTTGGCACACATGTTCATGTAGCGTGACAATTGAATCTGTCAAAATTTGAACCGGAAATTTCCATCGAAAACCCGGAAAATCGGGAGAAATCATTTGAAAATTTGGTAAAAATTTTATTAGAGGTAAATCCGTTTCAGGAAAAATGCAGAGTTTTCCAATTTTTCCGAAAAAAATTTCTGGAATTTTCCGACTTTTCCGGAAAATTTTCCGGATAAAAAGTTTTCTAAATTATGCAGAATCAAGGTCCCTATCAATTGGCATCATTACTTTCTCTCCGACAATGGTGAAAACTTGCAGAAAAAATCAAGGAAAATTCATGTAAAACGCTTTTCCGGGAGACCAAGGAGCGTTTTGCAACTTAAGACAAAGTTGTAGAGCGAAATGAGTTGCATAAAGTTGCTTTTGTGGAAAACTCCGTCGAAAACCCGGAAAAACGGGAAAATCATCGGACAATTTTTCATCGATATGATTAGTGATAAATCTGTTTCAGGAAAAATGCAGAATTTTCCAATTTTTCTTGAAAATTTTCCGAAAATTTCCGGAATTTTTCGACTTTTCCGGAAAAATTTCCGACAAAAAAGTTTTATAAGCAATGCGGAATCATTTTTTTTCGTCCTACTGGCATCAATACTTTCTGTTCAACAATCATGAAATCGTGCATGAAAAATCGAGGTAAATTCATGTAACTTTTTAAAAAAAATTCATAGTAATAGGAAAAGTCTGTGGAAAACATGGAAAATCGGGAAAATTCATGTTATATGGGATCAAGTTACAGCTAAAAAGCGCTGTTTAAAACGTAATTTGAATTTCAGAAAACCGTTGTAGTACATCACCGATTTGATACTCGAAAAATTTTTGTTTTCGGATCGGCACCAAACATGACTTAAAAATTGTTTTAAAATATCTCCATGCAGCCCGTAATAACAATTTAGTTAACGTGAAAAAGGCAGAAAATAAAATAAGTAAAAAACGAGTTTTCAAACAAAACTGAGGCCAAGCCGCATGAAAAAGTAGAAAATAAACTTTTCTTCACACACAGAGGTGGACTCAGATTTTATTCGCTGACAATCACCGATATATTTCAGTATGATCAATCAGAAGTAATAGGTGATTTGATTCATGAAGAGAAAGAATATTCAGGAGAAATGTCCCAATCAACAAATCTGAGTCCACCTCTGTGTGTGAAGAAAAGTTTATTCTCTACTTTTTCATGCGGCTTGGCCTCAGTTTGGAAACTCGTGTTTTACTTATTTTATTGTAATATTAATGGGAAAACAACTACATATATCAACAAAGTTTATTTTCGGCAAATAAAGAATTGGAACAAGAAATTAAATTTTGTAGTGTCCTTCTTGAACTGTCTACATTACATTGTGCTCTCAACTTGATAAGCCGTTAATGGCAGATTGAAGATCAGGATTGATCGAAATATAAATCGAACAAGGTGAGGTCCATCTTTCTTAATCCTAATCCGCCCACCCGGGACTTGGAGTCACCATTTCAGTTTTGAGAGTTATTTTTACGAATTTTTGAAAAGGTAGCGCTTTCACACTGGTTGACTTTGTTGTTCTTAAGAAATACAATGTTGAAATAAAAAAAAAAAAAATTTAAAGTTTCATTCTCAATACACCTAGGCGGTGACTCATAGTCACCGTATTGGATTTACATGTAAATAAAAGGAAATATTTATCAGAAGCCGTTAATTTGGTATCGCTTTGCTTTGCTTTTGAAAGCATTGGATCGGAAAGCACTTATTTTACAATTCTGTGTAAAGTTTTTTGTGATTCAAGTAAATTATATGGATTTGCAGTAGATGTCTTCATATGGATATGGCACGTACCCATCAATTTTTTTTATTTCAAGTTATAGAAAAGGTATAAAAATAATTTTTCTTATTTACCAATATAATTGAAGTACATGCAGAAATGGCACAAACACAAAAACTTACAGATGACGAAATGAGAAGGGCGATAGAACCTGACTCGGACAATGATAGTGATTTTGAGCAAGTGGCGAGAGTGATTTTGATTATCTGGATAGTGATGATAGTGAGGAAGATGGAACAGAGACTTTTGCGGAATTGCCCGATAAAATTGAGTTGTCTTCCGATGATAATGATGCTGAATTTATAGCTGAAAAATATTTTGGCAAGGATAGAACTGCATGAAATGCTGAGTCGTTTGGTCCGAGAAGAGCTGCTGTTTTACTACCTGAAAGGAGTACTGATGACGACGAGGTTGCATTCGAACTATTTTTCTATAGTACAATTATTGACCTTATATGTAGTTGAGTTTACGAATAACCCTTTAGCAGAGAAAGGTGGTCAAAAATGGATGTTTATCGACAGCGTTGAAATTAGAGCTTTTAAAGGACTGCTTATTTACGCAGGCACTACAAAACAAGGAATATTTGATTTTATCGACTTTTGGGATCCAGTTCATGGGCATCCAATATTCTGGGCAACAATGTCAAGAATTAGATTCGCCAAAATTTTTTTTTTCAACCGTTTAGGAGTTAAAGGGTGGGTGGTTAAGAAAAAAACGCAGTTTTTCGCAAAACATCCTGTATCTTAATAAGTACAGGCCATACGGTCACAATTAAGAGTCATTATATATCAAACGACTGCTGAACAGCCCCGTACCCATCTTCTCTCAAGACTTATGGCTGACATCTATTTTTTTTTTTGAGATAGATCATTAACATAATTTTTTTATAAAAACTATAAACTGTAGACTCTGCTCTTTAGTTTGACCTAATGCACCCTATGTACTATCTGTAACCGTTAAAGTGTTACTAGTTCTTAACCTATTCTCGAAGCTATTCTGAAACCTATATTCAAAGATAATTTGGTCCCTTGGTGACTGACTGCAAACAAGTCACTTAAAAAAATATCGGCTAATTTTGGTATGACCTGAACAGGTTTTGAGCTAATAACTCTTTAACACATACAGATAGCACATAGTATGTAATAGGTCAAATGAAGGAGGAGAGTCTACAGTTTAAAGTTTTTATAAAAATGACCATTTTGCAAAAACAAAAGGCGAAATTAAGAAAAAATGTAAGAAAATCCGAAATGTTTAGTTTAGACCATAATAACTTTTCCGATAAAAGGCCATGAAGTTCTGCATATAAGGAATAGAATTCTTTACTGTGACCGCACCGCATGTACTTTTTAAGATACAGGGTGTTTGGTGAAACACTAGCTTTTTTTTCTTAATCACCCTATAACTCCTAAACCACTGACATGCCTCGCTCCCTGCCATACAATGTTTTGTTTGCCTAGGTGCGTACTATCACCTCCTGTTCTATTGACCTCCTAGGCGGAAACACCCTGTATAAGTGAATAGTCTTAAGCGTTACAACTTTCCCTATACTGAGAAAGGTGCAAAGAATTGTTCAAATAACTGACACAGACCATCTCAGATCAAGCAATATTCTTAACTTACTGCCGAAGGGAATGACTAATATCATAAACGGTTACACTACACCACCTTTGCACAATACTATTTACTAATGGTAGTAAAGTGGAATTCTGTGTAGGTCTAGAAGTAATTAAGTAATTCATCCTACCAAAATTGTAGGCAAGCATCTTTCACGCAGAGCTGCTTGTACGTCTGGTGCTACAACAGAAGCACAAATAAAAAAAAATATTCTGAATGATGAGGCCAAAAAATAATCAAAATAAAATGAAAGAGTTTTAATAGGACCCGGAGCAAAATTATCAAACTCGTTGCGGTTAGTACAGGCCACTGGTTGTTGGAGCAACATGCGGAAAAGATGCCAAGTTCATTGCCGTATTGCAGATTGTGTAGATTTATAGAAACAATTATTCTATCTGGTGACACTATTGACATAACGAAAGTCACCATAAAACCTAAATGTCTGAATGTTACATCGAAACACTTTTGAATCCAGATCCTTCCTATAAAATCAGAGTTCTAAGAATTAATCCTCCTCAAAATGACCTGTTTAGCGTGATTTAATCATATTACAGCTTTGATGTTCTCTTTTATTTTTGGGAGTCATAAGTAATCAAAAGTGGCCAAATCTGGACTGGATAAGATGGATAAGGTAAGATTTCCCGGCAAAATTACTTGAAAACATACGTTTCGAAGCTGGCGTGTTGTCAGGATTGAACAACACACGATGATGCTATAACTCCCTTCTTTTGCTCCAAAAACTGTACTAAAATAACTACTTTGGGATCCCAGAAAACTCTGTTCATAACTATCCTCTTGTTGATTTGTTTGGTCCATCACGTCTCTTGATAACCACTCTTTTGCTTGTGTCTTGGACTCGGCATCATACTCACCCCCGAGTTACGAGTTTTGATTTTATTGAATGTTGAATTCTGTTATAGTTGCAAACGACACGTCAAAATCGCATGAACTGATCCATAAGATATGTGAAAATTTGTAGATATCTCCGTGACAGAAATGCATCGATCCTTGTTTAACATTTCTTGAACTATAACGCACATGTCTTCATTGATTGAAGTGGACGGTCTCCGTGACGACTTATCATCTATCAGGTCGTCCTTGACTTTCTTGAACCGCTTCATCACTTCAAAAATTTGCTAACGGTTTTACGATTGATCCCCGTAAATTTTCGTTAATGTGTCAATGATCTCACCACTACTCCATCTGCATTTTACTATACACTCAATGTTCGCTCGAACTTTAAAATGGAAATTTTCCATTCTATAAAATAAAATGGTTCTATAAAATATAATTTTAACATGAACTATGCAAACAATCGACCTGCAATTTTGATAGATGTAATCAACCGCTATGTGTGCCGATCCCGAACGACGCTTTGAAAGAGGAGATCTTCAGGGGGCCTACCAAAAGGCAAGCCTCTAGTGTATCAGCAGGGAGAAACTTAAGTATTTTGAAGCAATTGTGCTCTGCATATGACAGGAGTAAGACAAGAGAACTACTTAATGGTAGTATATAGAGAAAATATCAGGAATCTAGTAGGGGTCATTGCGGGTCACTGAGTCATAGAAGAACATGCTTGAATACTGGAAATAGCTTCGAACGACTTCTGCAGTAGCTGTAAGGATTTGAAGGAAATCGAATCCGTACAACATGTATCTTGTGAGTACCCCAATATAATGACTTTCAAGTCCGGAGGAGCTGCACAGCAAAGAGTTCAGATGTATCCTGAGATTCATAAGGGAAGCGAGATGGATCTATAGGCGGTTTTAACTGAGGCAGGCTAGGCACTGATGGGACCGCAGTTACCTAACCTTTTCAACTGCCTCAATTGCAAAATCAGGATACGACGCTTTAGCAATGTAAACAGCCAGAGTAAATTTATTAGGTCTTCCTAGAATATTTAAGAGTCGTTCTCAAGTATTTCGATATCCGGAAAGGAATTGTTAAGCCATAAATTAACCGGGAGCAATGCTAAATGTTCTTGAGAATAGCAGAGACGGGTCTTTATCGGCAGTCTTTAAATATTTTAGATTAACTATTATTTACTAAAATCGTCCTTACAGCTAAAACTTTTTGCCAATTACGTAATTTCACTAATATGCCAGAAGAATGAATCAGAAAGGGTCTCTTATTTTTAAATATATAACTTCACTGAGAGAGTTTGCTACTTATAAATACATTTCTCGGTAATTAGGTAATACCAGGGTTTTTTATTTGTAACTTTATATATCCAAAATTTCAACAAATTTCGTTATTTTCCGTCGGATTGGTCTTGACATATTTCTTTATTTACATAAGACACTTTTCGTGATCTTCTATGAATTTTTGTTTAATTTCTGTCAAGTTTTTGCTATGCATTGTCCTCATTCACTTTTACTTTCGCAATTTTATAGAATATCAATTTTTAGTCATATTCCATATTTTTTTATGTGAAACTATTAAATTTAAATATCAATTTCAGACCAATGCCAAACAGGCCTATGAATAACCTTAAACAGCACGTTAACGCGAACTTCACTTGAATTGGGGGCAATGTTATATTAAAGATCCATTTAAAATAAGCTGATTTACTTATATAGGAGCCATGTATATATGTAAGCACATACCTGCCTAAAAACAGCTCTATCTCGCTGCCATAGTTGTTATAGTGTTAACGAAAGGGCCTTATACATTAAATCTATATTTTTCTTTTAGCATCCGATATTGCATGTGCTTTTGGCAAACTTCCAAAAAAAGCTCCGCCAGCAGTTTTCATAGTGCCTGCAATTTTTCACATTTTTAGCGAAAGGTATAAGGACGGGATTATGTAATAGTAAGTACATATATATGTATGTGTGTACTATGGTGCACGTATTATTATATCTGCATGTATGCAAAATGCATTCATGTTAACTGCAGCACAATCGAACTCTCCGAAATGTTCGCCGAACTATGTACATCCATTTAAAGTACTCGGACGAAATGCAAAATCAATAATTTTCTTCCTTAAACATGCTTGCACCAATGCAATATGCATTTAATGCATTCAATTTTGTACTTAAAACACTTTTTTATATTTTTGTTTGTTTTTTACTTAAAGTATGTAAATAGGTTTTGAAGTGCAACATCTGATGTTTGCTTTAGCTTTGATTTGGGGTGTTAAGGGCAAAAGTTGCATTTTAAACAGTTTTTTTCTGTCTCAGTTCTATCAGCTCTCTAATTTCTGAAAGTCTTTCTTGAGTTTGGATGTTACTACTTGCAATGCTATGCTTTGCTGCTGTTTTTTTTCGCACTTATTTAAGACTATAAAATGAAAATTGTTTTTCGTTCTGGGAATACAAGTCACGTAATCAAATTCCATTAAATTCGAGGAATTTTTGAATGGGATTCAGATGAAACGGAAAATCGTTTACAAGTTCTCCAACCGAAGAGGAAATATTCAGTGCGTTTTCCTCTTTTTGATAAAAACTACTTCTACAAAAAAAAGATCAATTTTGATATTAAGGGTTAAAGAAATTAATTTCGATTTGGAAGTTGAGCTGTAGTTATGGGAAAACCAGAATGGAGAATCAAAAAAAAAAAAGAAAAAAAAAGAAAAAAAAGAAAGCACATTCCATGCAAACGAAGGAAAGGCTCCACCGCCATGAATAAAATCTTCCAGAAGTGAATTAGTAAATGTTTTTATCTGGTTCATATTTAACTCACTTTGTGGATTGTAAATTTATCTGCGAAAACATATTAAAGCTAAATTGGAGTAGACCATTTATGGACAGTTTCACAGTCGAGTTTAAACAAAGGTTTAGTTTAAGCCATCCTCCAAGCTTAGACGTAGTTTAAACCAAATCGGGCTTCATAGTGCATTCTTTTAGTTGGTAGTACCTACTGGTTAAATTATGAATAAAATAAGTTATCGCCGCTATTTTGAAGCAATTTATCTTCAATCAGATTCAGATTCATTGACCAGAAGCTAAAAAATAAAAAAATTGTAGTTTTATTGACTAATTTTAAATATGCCACCATCCAAAAAGGTTGCATAATTTAGTAGAAATGAAGTTGAGCTTTTGCTTTTCCTAGTGCATAAAAAAAGACATATAGTGGAGTGCAAGAAAACGGATACGTATAGATTTGAAGACAAAGTGAGAAAGTTCTTTACTCAAACGGAACCATTCATAAAAATAAACGTCGTCCCTCTCATTAAAATGGTTTAGCCGATTTGCAATTACTTTCGGTCGTCGCCAGTGTTTTAAGTTAACTCAAAAAAGAATTCATCTTCGCTAAAACTGTCTAAATCTGAACCCATGATAAAATTGTTTTCTTGATACAAGCAAACAATGCTACTGTCAAAATAAAATGTGCACTTGTCAAATACTTTTATCTAGAGTTTAAACCGAAGGATGAGATGACACGGTGTAAGCTCTAGCTTAAACCCAGGCTTAAACCAAACTGTGAAACCCATTCGTCGAGTTTAAACTAAATACTTGGTTTAAACTCAGACTATGAAGCAGCCCATTAGCCTCGCATCTCCCATCGTTGAAAGATTTCATATCTTGAATGAAATGAACTGTCTATACCAAAGATAACCTACTAAGTTGCTAAGTCAACTTTGTTCTAATACTAAGCATGTTATTGCTGGAATAGTCAGGTCAATCTTGATTGCTTCGTATACAGCAGGGTAACACGGGGTAGTTTGAGCAATCAAATTTGCGTACTCTACGGATTCGTTTAAGGTCGCATCACTCGCATCATTTTCCTTACGCACCAACGTACCACGTGAAAGCCTCGGCAATAAAATTCTGTAAAGGATCTATATGTTTAAAATTAAGAATTGTCCAAGTTATATATGCATACATATTTATTACTCAGAGTGGAGTTGAGCAAACGAAAATATTTTTTTCTGCGTAGAAGAAAATCGATCTCTCCGAGATAAAATCAGAGATTCGAAGCATGAAATGAAGATAGATATTCTAAGGAATTCTTCAACATTTGCAGACAGATGCTTTCATCTGTGGGTCTGCTTCTCCACTACTCGAGGACGTTTAAATTTAACATTTAATTCTTCGGAAATTTTTCGAGCTGTCTTTTCTTCTTCATCTATTAATTTATTTATATGATCGTGTATTGCCTTTTTCATATTCATATTCACTTGTTGTACTAGGTTGAACACTGGCATGATTTTGGCGAAATATGCAGCAATCACAAGTGCGTTACTATGTATATTGTAGTTGTTGTAGTCGTGTGCAACTGATATGCTTCTTTGGTCTTAGTTTGCGAGTTTGATGCGTTATCCATCATTCTCATACCAACGCGATATCGGTAAATGATGTAAGTGTACGGAAAACTTTATACACCTTAAGAAGATTCCCGATTGGATGAGATGCGATTTTACGTAAAGCTCTACGTTCAATTTAATAGGATATACAGAAGTAAGATTTTCTCTCTTGCCGTCTTCGTTTAACAGCTCTTCTATTGAATGCCATATCAAGGGGCTGAAACACCGACGAGGTAGCCGGAAGATGTTTAAATTAAATTTGTGTCATCTCATTTTCGTTATTTTGAAGGGAAATACCCATCTTAGGCCCCACACCTCCAGACATGAGAGATATCTAAACGATGCATTATGATAATCTGAACATATTTTATTAAAAATGTTTATTTTAATTAAGCGGAGGAAGCTTGGGAGGAGGACGTGTGAAATTTGGGTCTAGTACATTTTTGATAATTTAGTATAGAATCGAGTTCCTTAGGTCCAGACAACAAGTTTGAGTACCCACACTCCTATTTGCGGTGGATAAAATAGCCACCGCTATACTAAACTTTTCAGTATTTACCTCTTTTTTATTCGAACTGAGGTACCAGATTTTTCGCAATTATGATCGGCTCTAACTCGGTAGGTTATGTCCAATCAGAAAACGGGGCTCCATGTTTGCCTCAGCTCATTACCAGCTACAATTCGCAGAAGAAAATTTTCTTTGCATTCTTTTTGAGTGGGGTGGTTAGTAGCCCCGGCGGGGGTTCTGGTTCCAATACCTCGCATATTAAATTAAGGGTCTCTCCGAGTACTCGAGACGTCTTTGCCGCCGGAAAACCTAATTTCATGCATTTCATGGGGTCATATACACCCCAGCTACTACATTTCGCATATATTTTTGCACAGCTCTTTCTTCCATGCGCATTAGGGCTCTGTTGTGCACATTTTTCGCATTTTCGACGACTCAACAATTCCGCCCAAGGACGAGAAGTAGAGAAGTCCACTTATTTACGCACTGTATATTTTCGAGTGACTTAATGCTGGCATTTGCGCATGTAAACGCTCCGTTGTGTTTGTTTACAATGCTCAAAGGATAGGCCTTATTGCGTAAATCAATAGTATTCGACATCGGTTTCATTTTGACGTTATTATACATAAATAATGAATTTATGAATATAATTTATACTATACATATATAGCACCCTCTGAAAATAATCCTACCGGCGCCTATGTGTATGGAGTACTCAATTGTACAAATATATGTACTTATAAGAATGCCGAAGCAATCATTTAATTGTCGCTTTTGATCTTTTACCCACAAATATTAAAATCCTACAATTCAATCAGGAAAGTTATTCGTAATTCAATCACGGCTACATAATTTTATGTGAAGCAACGTTTGAAAGTAATGGTGTAGGAGTAAAACGATGCAACTATTAGACAAGTTTTTTAGTCGTGTTTAATACACCAAACATTCAAAAATGTTCTACTTAAAATGTTATTGTACATATGTAATGTACTTATGTAATTTCTCTCGTTTATTGTAAATCAGATGAAAGGTAAAAACACAAGCCAACAAGTTTTCTACATCCGCACTCTTCTCGGACAATGCATAACAATCAAAAGTGTATACAGGGTCTTTGCGACACAATTGAATCCATTACCTTAAGAGAGGCGCTTAGTTCTAGTGATAGTCCTGTGATGTTCATTTGTACGAGTATTAAAATGCTTAAAATTGAAGAGCTCGAAGTTTAAAATTCCTATAGCAGAGGACCATACTGTTAAGGGAAACCATAAGGCTTGCAATATTTTCGGAGAACCGTAATATATACATTATTAGTCAGCAGTATGTGTGGGGCCCTCTTGTCTACATATATCGCTATTATAAAAGGCGAAGTAGGGCCTTGTAAATAAGAGAGACGGTTAGATTTAGCCCAAGCGGATATTCGTTTCACACTGCTATTAGCGCGAGCAATAGAGTCCTCCTGTAATTTTTTTTTACTATCAGAAACAGCTTAACACAAGCTCGCTGCATAAGCACGTTTAATAAATAAACGGTCAGCAATACATGCGTTTCATGCACAAAAATTACATGGGCAATCATGCGCCGTTTCTCAAGTAAGTGCATATTTAAAAGCTTCAAGCGATCCTCGTATGGTGGAAGAGTTAATGAATTATTCCAGGGGAGTACCCTGAGAGCAAATCGTAAGAAGTTTCGCTGAACAGACTCGATACGGTCAATGTGCGTACCGTAAAATGGAGACCAGACCTGGATAGCGTATTAAAGGAAAGGTCTTACAAAGCAAGTGTACAAACGCAATGTTACGGTGGGATTCGAGAACACTCGAGACCAGCGTTTGATAAAGCCCAGCATAGAGCTACTCTTAGATACCATGTAGTTAAGGTGGGAGATAAAACTCAATCTATGGTCACATTTGAAACCCAAGTCACAAATAGCACCCTCGCGGCGGCGAATCGTGGAATCCGAGAGCAAATAATCATAAGTGATTGGTTTCTGATTCCTGTGCAAAGTCATAACCTCACATTTGTCGATATTGAGAGCTAAATTATTGTTTTTGTACCAAATGTAAGATTTGGGAAGGTCACCTTGTGCAAGTTCAAAATCGTTAACAGATTTAATCTGAGCGAAAAGTTTAATATCGTCAGCATAAATCAATTCTTTGCAGTGTTTGACAACAGAGACAATGTTGTCAATAGATAAAATGAAAAACAACGACTCCCTTGAGGTACGCCGGACGAAGCTTTCAGGACTTTAGAGATGGATTGACGGAACAATAGTTGATATGTTCTGTTATCTAAATAAGACCACTTTCATTTTATAAATGTTGGGTGAAACCCATACTTTTCCATTTTAAAGAGTACCACGAAGTGAGATAACTTGTCGAACGCTTTACTAAAGTCTGTATAAATACAATCCGTCTGGAAGCCTTTTGCAAACCAGCTATGCGAGACAAATTCCAATAAGTTTGTGGTTGTAGACCTGCCCGAGATAAATCCATGCTGGTTTGAAGAGAGTAAATTCTTACAGGAAGTTGATAGTAAATGATAGATTCAAATAATTTAGGCATACAAGATAATTTTTCAATAGGCCTATAGTTAGAAGTTTCACTCTTACTACTTGTTTTGTGGATAGGTATAATAAAAGAATTTTTGCATAGTTGTGGCAAAAAACCGCTATTGAGCGATTTTTGGAAAATAATTCTCAGCGGGGTTGCAAGGGCAAGGCAGCATGACTTAAGCTGGAGGGATCCCATCAGGACCCGTCGTGGAAGCCCATTAATATGATCGAGTATATCCTCTCTCGCAATTGTAGGGATAGTGAATGAAACGTTATGAGAATCGTTCATATGACTGAAATTGTCATTTCGAGGAAGGAAATTTGACGAAGAAAATGCATTGTCAAAAAATGAAGCAAACATATTGCAAATTTCTCTTCATATTAACAAACTTAAAAAAGATACGTGGGTCACGAAATAATTTCGCACGCATGCTTTGAATATAGTCAATATAAAAAGTATAGGAAAGTTCTTTAAGGCTGAATGGCAGAAAATAAAGCTCTCGATTCCGAGCTTCCATTTAACTATGTAGTAGTAGCATGAGCTTTCGTACAAAGCTTTCGATTTAGTGCCACACGCAGAAGCAGTACTCGCTGTATATAAGTATCTTGACCTAACAGCAGTACATAATCAATGCTGTATTAACATGGCAAACATTTTTTCTCCTTTAGTTTTTCTAGGAAACATGTCTGCCATATTCAAACCGAAGCGTATTGTTTTATTGTTGTTCGGAATTTAATTGAACTGTTTTTGTAATTTTACTATTGCTTTCCATACAGCCTCTAGGATCTTTATATAATTTCCCTTGTCTTCTATGTATGTAATGTATAGGCACAATGGTTCAAACAAGTTGTATTGGAGTTCGCAAATGGGCTGAATCGGGCAACTCCTTCGTAATCACTTAATCACAATTCAAAATGATGCACATACATATATACTTATAGAATGTACCCAATTTGATAACTTTAATTATTTGCCGAATACACCTAGAGCGAAAAAAACCGAGTATTTGCATGGATTACAAAACAAATTCCCAATCTCAATCTCAAACAAATATGCAATAAAAAAGTGAAAAAGAAAAAAAATTCCAAATAATTTTCCCTCGGATTATATTCTAAATAAATATCTTTCGTCTCTTTTTAACTAAACCATGAACGAAAAATATTAACAGATATTCTCCCTTTTCTCTCAGTGCATTCCTAATCCACTCCAACAACAAAGTTACACACACAGCTAGCAGCAGACCAGCTGTTGTGCTTGTGCTATGACGCGCCGTTTATATACATTATGTACATATGTGCAGGATAGATACTCATTTTTAGAGACACATACGATAAATTTTTTGGCCTTTTTTACTGGAGCCTATCGCCATCTCGGAAAGCTTTTGAGAATTAAAATGAATAAAAACCAATTTTATCATTCAATTTTTATCACGATAGAGGTTTACAAATTGATTTTTATAAAATAAACTACTTTCGGGATTAATCCAGTTTTTGGGCCACAGAATAGAATCACCTCAGTCTTCATTATCGTATTAAAATAATCGTGTAGCAACAAATTTTATTCGCGTTACAAGAGTCTCAATCTTAATGTTATAAAAGTAATTATAACATGAAAAATATTAACAAATTTGAAAAAGCAGCTCCACCAGCATTTACAAATATGTTTTGAAAACCTATGTACGAAAAATAATAAAAATTGGTTTATACATGAAAAAGTTATTCGGGGGGAGAGGAAAATAACACTGTTTTTTGAGGTTTTTGATTTTTTAAAAAAATCTCAAAATCTTTTTCAAAAATCTAAGCACAGTATCATTTGAACTTAATAGTTTCTAATATTTTGCCGAAGGTTTCAAATCAATATCATAAAAACTGTGGAAAACAAATCGGGGGAACAGAATGCTTACAAATTTATTCAGCCTTAAACTTATTATAGGATTTGAGGAAATTGTTGTGACTTAAAACCTTTGTCACTCATATAACTTTTCCATAATTCATTCTTTCTTTTTTTAAGATGTTTTCGTTCTTTATTGAACCATGATGGCGATGGTTTAGAGGGGGGAACGTGAGAGGAAAATAAATCAAAATAAATTATGTAAAATTTAGAAACGTTTTCGTCAACGCTATTGCTAGACAGTAATGTGTTGAAATCAATAGAGGTAAGTCTACTGGATAGTTCCGAAAAGTTAGCCTTTCTAAAATTGAAAAAGTATTGCGTCTCGTCACAATATGTGAGGTTTCATAGCAATATGTAATTAGTAGAGGGGGTGGTATTTATCAAGAGTAGACATTGTAACTGGGCTAGGTTCGACTAATATGTTACCCGCGTCTGTAGATAAAACCAGGTCCAACTGCCTACCGATGTCATTCTTTACATTACTGATTTGGCTGAGACCAAGATATGGTATAGTGTCCAGGAATAGTAATTCTTTTGTTTACAAGTTATTAAGAGGAAGATAGTCATCGTCATCTTCATTTACTACCCACTGTGTATTAGGTAAGTTAAAATCACCAATATGTTGTAATTCGGCAAGAGGTTGCATCTTGGTGTGAATAAAATTAAATGTTGAAGTGAGTAGGTCGTAAATATTTTTACCTTTCTCATCAACGGTATTTATGGAGTCTGGAGGAGTATGGCAACATAGTATGTATAAGTCGTGTTTTAAAAGAGACAGCTTAAAAACTTTTAGTGTCAAGTGTGCTGGAAAAACTTTGAACCTCAATTTGGGTGCAATTAAAATTGCTTTTGCATGCGAGGAGTACGCCACCGCCACGAACCTCCGAATCCGTCTGTCTATCTTTCCTAAAAATCTGGTAAGAATTGTCTAAGATTTCGGCATCACGAAAGCCATGATACAGCCAAGTTTCAGTGAAAGCAACGATATCAAAACAAGTTGCAACAGAGGATTTGAAGATATGTGCAGTTTTTGTCCGAATCCCCCTTACATTTTGATAGTACAGGGAAAGCGACTTCAGTTTTTTTGGAATAACGTTGCTTATATTAACTGTATTGCTAGGTTGGCGTACGTAAGGTACAAATAATTTAGTGAAAGCGACGGAGGACCAGAATAAGGGATCGAATAACTTGTCTACACATCTGCTGAAATAGTTAAGACAAAGAATGCAACCGGTTTCGAGGATTTACTAATTTTGCGACAAGAAATTCTCTCTGTTGCAATGTTTTCTAGTTTAGATACATCAATATTCCATCACACAATGTTTCAGGAGAGAACCGAGTGACGAAAACACTGTCCTCAAAGATATGCCATTACTATTCCCTAATGTGGACACAGAAGTAATAATATTCGGTACTGCGGATTCCGAAGCATTAGCTAGAGTGATATAATCTCCGCATTAACTCCCTGCATTAGATCAGTAATAATGCAATAGATCTAGACAAATATACCTCCACGTTATCATCATTTTTATATGCCCATTTGTATGCATTAACAAGGTGAAGAATAGAGGACTTATACTAGAACCTTGTAGCACTCCAGATTCGATCAGAATTTCATAAAATTGTAAAGAGGCAAAATGATTGCTTTGGAGGAGGATAAAGCTTAAAATATATCAGAAACAAGAATGAAGCCGGACAAATACTTGTATGAGAGCAGATAGCAGATCGAAACAGCTAGTAGGAACAATAAATAGGCTGCCAAAATAATATCAACCGTTGCTCCATACACAGTAGGGGTTGAGTAAATTAACAGAAACTGAAAGTTGAGACTTTGAAAAATATATGATTTGTACAAATCATTTTTATTAAATTATCTAAAGAGTTATAGATGGTCGCCTAATTAGTAGTAGCTAGGGTATAGACACCGTTAAGAAATGTCACATTAAATAAAAAAATAGAAAAGATTTTTTTTTGATAACTAGGTATTAACTGGCATATGTAAAGGCGCATTTTAAATAAAACTGGAAAAGTTTCCTAAGCATCCACAACGAAGAAAAAAAAAGTATTTCAAACTTTAAAAACTTTTTCAGAAGATATAAACTTGTGCAACAAATTTTGGTCGCCTTGGTTATTTAATAGATAAAAAAAAGGAAAATCTTTTCTTAAATGCAAACAGACAACAAACGAAAATATTTCAGAAAATTTACCTTTTACTGCGCTTAATTTATTTCCAACCATCTGCTTAGCAACGAATGCCGCCATTTTGAAGGTTTTTTTTTGTGGGCTTTTTCTTTTCTTAAAGTGATGATCGGCACAACAGCTTAGTAATTATCGCTCTCCTTTCTTCTGTTTTACTTTGTATGGCTGAAAAAAAAATATATATATATACATATATAAATAACATCTAATATGTACTCTTAATTAGTGCAAAAACATACATTTAATGGACTTGAGAAAGAAGAAAAATTTAATATGAGGGTTGATAGCTAGCTGGAAATATAGCTAAGTTGTAAAAGTGAAATAAAATCTTAGACAATATGCAGCATGGAATGAATTATGTATGTATGTATGTAAGAAGCCCATAATTAGTAGGCAGAGAGTATAAAAGCAACAATAAGGAACACAATAAGCCAATTATTTACGGCAAGTGTACTTAAGTGTGTTTTGGAGACATTAAGAATGCTTTAAGGGGGAAGAAAAGTAGACTCGTGTCAAATTTTGGATTTAAGTATTTCGAATATTATATTTTTGCCCGAACATAAGGTAGACCGAATTTTTTTTTCCTCAACCTTTAGCTGTAAAAGACAAACGCCTTTCCATAAAAAAAGCCAACTGCGGTAGATTCATAATCTTTTTTTTTTATTCTTCTTCAACATGACTGCTGAAATCCACAATTCTCTCTTTATACCTAATAATTCATTTATATAAAATATCTCGTTTCTTCAAATCGATCATTTTTATAAAAACAGTCAAAAGGAGAGAGAATGACTTATTTTTGCTCTTTCAAACTCGTTTAAGGTAAAGGAATAAAAGAAAAATGTTCTGCAGTGTTCTTAAAAAGGCCTATTGATACCGGAGAGCATTATTGCTGACTATCAGCCATAAAAAAGAAACCCCACAGAAAAAAGTTCGAACTTCTCCTCGCAAGGATAAATTGAATTTAAAATGAATAAAATGCAGTAGCCAGTATTAAGAGTATAAGGATAACCTTTTTTACTTGTGCCCGCAATCCCGTATGGAAATCAATAATCGGCAATCCTTCACCCCATTTCGATACTTTTCTCTTTTTTTCTGATAACGAAAAGTCCTTTGGGTTGTCATTGATATGTGAACCCAATAATCCGATCCCCTTTAAAACTTTCAGAAAAAAGTCAACAGAATTGTCCGAAATATTACCACCAAACGAGATTTGGGACTGTAGATAGATTGAGTTTGGGGGGCATGTATAACTGGAGGGAATATATAGGATAGGATAAAAGGGAAATTTTCTGGGATATGTACATATATAATATAACTGTCGAGAAAGACGATAGCCCAATTTTGAGTTATCTTCGCTGGAACCTGATTGCACAAATGTTACACTCAGCTTTGGAGCCACCAACGAGCGATGTCTCTTTCAAGTATCGAACTCCTACGATGGTCTGTTATATGTATGTATATTGAAAACTGCTTTCAGTTGCGCCTCTGATAGTGTATACACACACACAACCGCAACCGAGTATAAGAAACATTTTTACAAAAACATTTAGATACAGGCGGGAG
This sequence comes from Dioctria linearis, assembly GCA_963930735.1. Classification (NCBI taxonomy): domain Eukaryota; kingdom Metazoa; phylum Arthropoda; class Insecta; order Diptera; family Asilidae; genus Dioctria; species Dioctria linearis. The sequence goes on from OZ005741.1 coordinate 308,729,701, forward strand.
TCACATCACAAGGATTCTGTGTGATGGTGGTGCTCTGGAATCAAATATCCTTGTTAGCTTTCGCTTCAAAATGTATACTTTAACAATGCGGTGTTTGCGTGGCGCCCAAAGTCTAGACATGATGTCGCTGGTAATGAAAATCTTAAGAATTTCAACTTTAGTGTTTATAGGGCGATTTCGTATGTTATTTTTAGTGCAGCCAGAGTTGTACCTACTTGTTGTGAATGTTTTTTTTTTCGACGGGGTGTATTGGTGGATAGAAAACAATCCTTGGAAATGTTTTTTAGAATTTTCGATTATTAATATATGCAAAAATTTAATTTTTCTTAGTAATAGAGCAAAGCGGCGTTGACGGAAATAGCACAGTTTATCAGTTGATTTATGTATACTAGGGTAAAGTATAGCGACATGCTACACATTATGCTCATGTCAAGATCTAAGTAGATCAACTCGGGTGGATTCCGAAAACATTATATAAAACATATGGAAGCAATACGCTCATATACCCATCAGTTCATTTCTTTTAATGCAGTCCCACGACTAAAAGTTATATAAAGTGGTTATATATTCACTTGCAGACCATACATCTGCATTACCTGTAATTTAAAAGAAGTCTTCCTTATTATTTTTTTTGGAAGATGAAAGGAAGCATTTTATTTTAATTTTAATTCTGTGGAAGCATTAATTCTGCCATCATAGAAATGTGGAGAGAAGCATTACAAGCATGAATTTTCTAAAAAGGTGAAAACAACCAATCAATTTATACTCTCAAAAAGGTGTCGGAAAGTATTCACTCTGTTTTCAAACAGATGTAAATGGAAGCACTCTTCTTGCTTTCTTAAAAAGGTGTGGAAAATAAGCGCATCTTCACTTATTTGTATCTCGTACTTAACTGAAAATAATTTACTTCTTCTTCTAAACTAATGTATTCAAAATATTTTTCATCTACGCACTTTTCCGTAGTTAATTGTTCTTCGAAAAACAATGAAATTATATGATGATTCGACTTTCTCCACTGAAAATATAGCTGCACAAATTGCTCTCTCTTCTTGATAACAACACGAACGAATATTATCTATTCATTACCTCGGCCTTCTCTAAGTATTACCTGAAAAGTATCTGGCATGCTCAAAGATACATCGTATCAATACATTAAGCCTGCATTCCTAAAACAGTGCAACGTGGTATGTTCATGTACTCATTACTAATGAATTCCAGGTATGTTTACAGTAAAACTTATCTGATCTAGGCATGTCCATTTTTCCAGCTGAGTTGTAATAGTAAAGACCATAATCTACGTGACAATGCAGTGTTTTAGAAGAAAGTCGGTCAAACTTACAAACAAAATTCCATCATAAAGATTTAGTTGCATTCCCTAATATATTCGGTTGAAATTCATGTATAGAGCCACCTTTATGCAAGCACTGAATTTTTATGCCCATGATCAATGCCGAGATCAATTCGGTAGAGATCTTACAGATTCTGGTTGACGTTGAAGCATTTTCAGATCATATGGTGAGCATTGTCATTCCATTAAACCAAGATAAAAAGGCCGACTAGTTCTTGGAATTATTTGATCCTCTGGGAGGAGGAAATCACATAAGTACTTGTATGAGCGGTAAAAGTGAATAGAAGGAATTCCTTATGTACTTCGTCCTCTTTAAACGTTAGATTAACTGTTGTGGTTCGGAGGTATGACAACAAACGTGTCTTGCCCCAAAAAACATATATTCGTGGAGCCTTGCTTGTGGTAATTAGGATTCCATGGGCGGCAGAATGGCCACAAGCACATTGAGATGAGTGACTTTTATAGAAAGATTTTAAGATTTCATTGCAGAATGTATTTACAAAGTTATGGTATCAGCGTATGTAGGAAATTGGTGATGATCATCGAATCGCAACAACAACTAACTTCTTTAAATTTATATAAAAATTTGTCTGCTTTATTTTAACTCTCAAGGGAGTTTTTTATTCAAAGTATGAAACTCCACTTGTTTATGAACGCCTATGAAAGTGTTCTGTTCCATTCTGCCATATTTGTTATTATGCTAATAAAAATCAGAATACATACAAGATTTGCGAACATGTATATATGGGATTGATGTAGTTTGAGATAATTCAAATTTCTTTTTGCTTTTTTAGTTATGATAATAAAAATGTCTTAAAAAGCTTAATCGGAGTAGAAATATGCTTATCTATTATATAAAATTTTAATAACAAGTTTTAAAAAAATGTTTAATAAATTGACGTAATCCAAACGCTATGTGTTTCTTAAATTCGATACGAAGAACCAGTGTTGATGACATGTAGTAGTGAAATGAGAAGATTGAAATTTTGAATTTATTGAGCTATAACTTGCAAACGGAGGGAATGAGTAGAAAAAAATATGAGCTAGTGCAAAACCCCAAGAATTAACTATATAAAAATTTTTAAATCAGTATCAATGGAAGTATTGTTCACGGCTTATAGGGTGGTTTATCAAATATATAATAAGAAGAATCGCTGCCTTTTAAAAATTGGGATATTGTCCAGGAAATTATAGGGCGGTTATATGTGAACTTATGCCAGAATTGAAACCAATTCCATGTTGTACTAGAATTTTGGAAATGTTTTATGTAGATTAATTTTATTGGCCTATTTTTTTCTTATGACTCAGCTTATTAGTCGCTGTAATTTAAAGAAGTGATTTTTGTTTTTTACTATAAGTAGGTTGGCGCTTTTTTTTTGTACCAAATTAAAGGTATTTAATCGTATAATCTTTGAATGAATCTATGTTTTCGATTCTAAAGGCCTTGCAATTTATTTTTATAATGAAAAATGACAATTTAAATAACAAATATGTTTGAACATCCAATCCCAGAGCTAATCTAAATTATTATTAAAAATTAAAAATTAAAAAATCTTTTTTATATACTTGTTTCAATTGTTTTATTTATTTTTTCTTTACCGATACGGCGTATTTCGGCTTATGAGGCCATTTTCAAGGAGGTTCTACATAAAACGGTTCAGTCAGTGAATATAAATTATTATTATTAATGTAAGAATCAGACTGACAATATTGAAGGAATATTGCTGCATTTCTTCGCAAATGTCGTTATATTTAACCTCAAACTTGGAAGATTGTTCTTGTTGCCAGAATTTCTTTCTTTAATTTATTAATTTCCGAAATGGAATAAAAATACGAACAATCACATATAAAAAAGATGGAGAATAGAAAAATTAAAAACTTTTATATTTAATCATAAATACAAGAGGAACAAACACCCGCCTCGTCCGAAGTTTGAAACCGGGCCCTTCCGCCATCCGGGAGACTACTTTATTGTATTTTTTAATTTTATCTAGCCTATTAAATCACAGTTGCTTTCAGCTGGCACTAATCAGTAACGATCTTAAAAATTCGTCTAAAAATTAATTGTGAGTTCAATTCCCGAATGGGAAAAATAAATTATAACAAAGAGTAGAAATAGACACGTCTGATGTAGGTGATTATGGCAAACTAGTGACAAATTCATCTGATTTGCAGGCTTGGTGCATGAATTCGAGCTCTATGGAATAATCAGGGTTTGATGTCCAAGTATTTAAACAATTTTGTTTTCTTTAACTCATTTATTGCTGATCCAAATAATTTAATGGCTTTTGTTTTTATATGCTTTAAATGCCTTCAGTTCAATCTGTATCAAATTGTTCCTAGTATTATTGTTGATCTTGTTTGTTTACTATTAATGAATTTTCTTTTTGGCTCTATTTTATTTAGTTTTATTTGCTATTTTAGGAATTTAAGATTTTTATGCTACTTATATAGATTTATCTCTTGTTTTGCTTTTACGAAGCCAATTTATGAGTCTAAATTATAATTGCTTGTTTTGATCTTGTTGCAATTAGGTGTGGTCTGTTTGTTTTTAATTTTGGTAAATCATGTTACCTAGAGGAGTTGCTCTGACTGATGGCCTGAGTATACAGCGTGTCCTGCTTGGAGAATTTTATAAACGGAGTACAGGATTGAGTATTTGTCACTTTAATGCGCAAATTTTGCTACCCAAATTGGATGAATTTCACGAAATATTTAATGGACTAACTATTGATTTAATTGGTGTTGGAGAGACGTGGTTAAGTCCGGATGTTGGTGATGATTTGTTTGCCTTATCCGGTTATAGGCTATTTCGAGCGGATTGTAATCGGCATGGGGGCGGTGTTGCTATTTTTGCTCGTAGTTGTCGAATGCACGCCTTATTGCCTCTTCTGATGAAGTCTCGGATATTAGTTATGTTTTTGTTGAATTTTTGGTTGGTACTGAAAATGTCTGGCTGGTGTTGTGTACAAGCCACCCAACATACTTAACTTAAGCTCCTTGCAGTCCTGTTTATCCACTATTAGTCATTCATATTCTCATTATATCATAGGTGGTGATCTTAACTGTGATTTGTTGCCAGGTAGCAGGACATCCTCATGCCTTATCGATTTTGTGAGCTCTTCTGGTCTTCACGTGGTGAACTAATCAATACCAACTCATTTCACTAACTCTAGTTCAACATTGTTGGCTGTTTTCCTGACTGGAGACTTAGGCAGGGTTTCATTTTTTAACCAACTGTCTTTTCCTCCTTTCTCCAATCATGATCTTATATTTGTGTCGTATGATATTGAAGTGTCTCGTGCGGCTCAAACAAATTTTTTTTATCGAGATTTTGATAATGTATAACTTGAGTCTCTCTTGAATGCAGCCGATAATTTAAATTGGGATCGAATTCATAATGAGAGTTCTATTGATAAAAAGGTTGAATTGTTTCAGTATTTTATTTTGGATCTTTTTCGAAGATTTGTTCCTATTAAAGAAGCTAAACTATTTAACACTAGTTGTCCCTGGTTTACTGTACGCATTAATGATTTGATTAGGCAAAGAAATGTATCTTATCGACATTGGAAGCTTCTCAGAACTCGTGATACATGGGAGGATTATAGAAGGTTGCGGAACAATGTAACTACTAAAATCAGAAACTCCAAGACATGTTACTATCGATCCAAATTTAATAGTGAATTGCCACCAGCAATATTATGGCGAAATCTTCGATCTCTTGGCGTCGGTCGCGCTTCAAATCTTGATGTGAACGAAGATCCAAATGAACTTAATCGCATATTTTTGTCTGCATCTGTGATATCTGATCACACTTCCACTGATGTGCATATGGGTACCTTTTTATCTTCCAACAATGGGAGAACCTTTACTTTTAGACCGGTTACAGTTGGTGAGGTGGATGAGATGATCTATAGGGTTAAATCTAATGCTCCTGGTTTTGGTGATGTTCACCCAAAATTTATTAAACTTCTTCGACCAGCAGTCTTGCCACATCTTTCGCAAATTTTTAATAGTGCAATAATGCAAACTGTTTTTCCCATGTGGTGGAAATATGCCACAGTAACTCCAATACCCAAATGCACACGTCCCAATATCAATGATTATAGGCCTATTTTCATATTGCCATACTTATCAAAAATATTTGAGAAATTACTTGATTTTCAAATACGAGAATATTTACTTCATAATAACTTGTTTTGTTGTTATCAGTCAGGGTTTAGACCTAAACATAGTTGTACAACTGCTTTGCTCAAGATAAGTGATGATATTCGTGCTGCTATTAATGAGGATGAGGTTACGTATTTAGTTCTTCTTGATTTTACTAAAGCATTCGATTTAGTCAATCATCAGCTCTTACTGATAAAACTGCTTTCCTATTATTATTTTTCTGTATCGGCAGGTAACTTAATTGCATCCTATTTATATGACCGCTATCAACAAGTTCGGTGTGGTAACTCTTTCTCTAGATTTCTTCCAATAAAAGCTGGTGTACCGCAGGGGTCCATTCTTGGTCCATTACTTTTTTCCTTATTCATTAATGATTTACCCAGTGTTATTAATCATTGTAATTTTCATCTGTATGCAGATGATTTACAAATTTACACATCTAGGAGGTTGGGCCTAGTGGAGGATGCATTTTTTTGTATTAATAGCGACCTTGGAAAGATTAATTCTTGGGTAACTGATAATGGTTTACTTCTTAATCCTAACAAAACTAAAGCAACTGCTATATATAGAAATGCTCTTGACACATCTTGTTTTCGAAATATCACTCTGAATAGCACTACTATCCAATTTTGTGATAAGATAAATAATCTGGGTATAATATTTAATAAGGATTTCTCCTGGTCTAGTCATGTAGGCAACTTTGTTGGGAAAGTATATGGAGCTCTACGGCGCTTAGTAATATCATCATCTTGTTTGCCGTTAAATGCACGCCTCAGATTGGCTAAAGTACTACTTTTTCCTATTATTGGCTATGGTTGTGAGATTTATGGGCATCTTGATTCTTATTCAACCCGTAAACTGAATGTTGCCGTAAACTCCATCACGCGCTTTGTTAATGGTGTCAGACGTTACGATCACGTCTCTCCATACTCAAACCAATTGTTGGGTCTTCCATTTAAGTTTTATTTTCTGTACCGTCATGTAATTTTTTTGAATAAGATACTAATTGGACTAGCTCCTCGATACCTTCTTGATAAAGTCACCACTGCTCAATCTGAACGATCCTTAATACTACTGGTACCGAGACATTCATTTGTAGCCTCTCAAAGGCAATTCTTCGTGCAGGCTGTCAGGCTATGGAATTCCCTTCCTCTTCAAATACGCAGACAGCACGAGTGCAACAGTTTCAAAACTAAAATTTTCAATTATTATAGCAGTTTGTAACAAGTCATAGTATTGTATTGTACTTTTATGGTTCAATTATTTCTTATAATGTTAATTTTTCAGTATCTTTAGCCTTGATAACTAATCCATATAATGAATTATTATTTCTATTGTTCTTTGCTTTTTTGCCTATTTAGAGCCTAGACAACTAATACTTACATATAGTGAATTATACATTATTTTCTATATTTTATAATGCTAATTTTTCGCTTGTTTATAGTCTATAATGTACCTATATATATATATAATGAATTATACATCGTATTTCCTACACATAATTTAAAGAATGTATTCTTACTTGTGTAGAGTTGCTTATATAATAAATGAAATGAAAAATGAATTGTCTACGCGTTCAATCTGGCAGGCGACGTTACCCATCGAAAATGTTAACCTAATTCCTCCATAATTACTTAAGTTCTTAATCTCGAGGGGTGGTCTGCAATATTGTTCAGAATATCCTTATTATATTTTTTTTTTTAATTTACTAAGCCAAGCTTAGGGGATACCCAATAATGCAGAGCACAGCACATGGCAGGAGGAAGATATGCAAAGGATTAGGTGATATGAGGAGAGTGGAAGAGGTGCCGATGAATGTCGTCCTGAAACTTACGCAGATTGTATTCTGCAGGAAAGACAGAAGCAATCAGACTAGATATTTCATCAGAAAAGTAACCATGCATGTAGCGATAAAGGAGCGAAAGGCAACCAACATTGCGGATGTGCTCGAGTGAGTCGATATGACATATTATTGAAAAATCGCCAATAAGCTTGAAGGCTTTCTTCTGCACAATATCTAAGGTAGCTATGCTACCCCAACCCAAATATGTGACCTGTATTCCTTTCTAGGTTTAATGTAGGACTTAAAATTTCGATGCTTCTTTGGAAAGAGAGAAGATGTAATCTATCCAGTTTAATTTACTGGAAATATTAGTACCAAGAATGCTTAGTGACGGTGAATCAAAAATAAATGCTTCATCGAACGAAACGGGAGCGGTTAAGTGATGGTCTTGTATTGATATAGTTAATAAGACAGATTTGGGTTTCGCTTTGTTCCAAGCAAGAATATTGTCGATCGTTATTCAATGATCTAACAATGAAATCTCGTCTAACATATGCGGCACTCTCCTTAGGGTCTGTAAGATTATCAAAGGAGTAACTAGTAAGCAAAATCAAGGGTACTGTCATCAACGATTGTATTGATGGGATTTAAAGTAAGGGAAAGCAGATGATTATTAAAAAGTAAGAAGAGAGATGGAGAGATAAGAGCGCCTTTGGGCATACCGGCATTTATGGTGAGGTTTAGATGTAACGCCATCTAATACAGCACGTATTTGGCGACTAGACAGGAAACTTTCAATCCATAATGGAAGAGGAGGGGAGAGATCAAGTACTTTAAGTTTAGCTAAAAGGGCTGAATGTCAGACTCTATCAAAGTCCTCAGAAATATCTAGGGCAAAGGGCAATGATTTTGAACTCAGCAAAATTGGTAAGATTACGGTTCCAACGTTCCATAAGAATAGTTAGCAAGTCTGCAGATATGTGTCTAGATGAGAAGCCATATTGACGACCGTTAATGAGTTGATTAGTTCCTACATACTTCATTAATTTGGAGTTAATGATATATTCAAAAACCTTTGAAAGAATTGTTTGCAATTGGTCGATTATTTCAGGGATCGCTACCCTCTCCTTTGTTGGTGATATGCTGAACGTGAGCTAGTTTCCAAGCAGTTGGAAATTTTCTTGTCGAATAAGACAAATAGAATAATTTGCCCAGAGGCTTATCCAAGGATATGGCACAGCTTTTAGTTAACAGGGGCGAGAGACCATCAAGACCTGCGGTTTTGGAGACGTTCATTTCCTTAAGGACCTTGAACACATCCCTCGTACGGATGTGTTTCTACCTCTTGTACACATCTACATGGGAAGTGCAAAACAGGTATTTGTGAAGTGGATGAAATTGTTCCTCCTCACACTATTGCATCCTTTCTTAATTGTTACTAATCAAGTAACCCTATTGGTATGGCCCGCCAAATAAAAACTTGCCAGCTGAGACTTTGGCGGTATGATCACAACACTTTTTCTCTCGGAGTGTGACGAATTTTTCATCAAGGACGAGTGTAGGGTAAAGAGGCTATATCACTGGCAGAAGAATTGGGATTGGAAACATATTGAACTTTTTATAACCTCTGGATCAGATGTCTTCATATCTAGGCTATTTTAGCTTCGATTTTCTTTATTACTATTTCTAGTTATTGCCAAGACCTGACTCAGCTAGTTCATCTTAGAGCGTGGCGAAAAAGTTGGCTTGTACACACTAGTGGACATATATAAAGACAAATTAATAAATAAAGCAATAACGGAAAACACATTTTTTTTTCAACATTTCGTAAAAGTAACAATTATATTTAATATTCCACATAATTCAAAATATTCCGTAAAATGACAGAAAAATTTTCAAATTTTTAGATCGATGGTAATTTTCTATAATAAAAGTACAAAGTATAAAAAAATTATAAAAATGCAATATATTTGACCCAAAAGAACATATATATACGCATTTGCATCATTTACTAGTTTTTATACATTACATTACATTATTTACCAATCTGCATATTAAATATGTTTCCAATTATTATGGTGAAGCTGAACGATGCTAATGTTCACATTAATCATTATATTTTTCTGTACATATCTTAGACGTTAAAACTTAATTGTTTAAAGCTTATGTTAAATGAATAATAATAAATGTAGATTAGGAGTTTTCGGACTGAAAGGTAGATTGGTCTGTCGTACGACTACATAGAATTCCCCTTAAGATAATCGTTCAACCTGCACCACAATAAATCTGATTTGATTATTTTGCACCAGTATTAAGGCAATACTATTACTTTCTGAACCAAGGATAATTGCTAATATGTTTATTCTAAGATTCCTGAATTACTTCGAGCGTCGAGATGTTGTTCAAATGTATAAGTTGCTTATGCAAATTCTTTACTTACTTTATTTACACAAAGATTGGATCCAGCAAAACATAAGGTTGGTCGGTAATATACATACATATGAAGCATTTAATAAAGCTATTTTAGACTTCTTAGAATAAGTCCAAGCATGGAGTTCAATTAAACATTTTGCATTGGTTTCCGAACATGAGTTCAACTTAACTCGAACAAAAGCATTCCTAGTAACCATACGCTACTGTAATACATATAAATCTCTGAAACTATTAAAACTCATTGGAATGTTGTTACAAAAATACAAATCTCAATATCCCTGAAGAAGCATAAAAAATCCATAGACCCTTCCCTTTATGCATACGGCATTAGATATCCAACGAAATAACCAAATATAGAATGTTCTGTCGTGGTTTGGAACTAAAAAAGAAACGGCAACGGTTTAACCCTAAGGTGCTCTACAGGGCTGATGTGACGTAAATGCGGAGGAAAGAATGTGTTTGGGGGTAATTATGTAAAAGCAATTCCTTGATTTGAACATGGTGAATGTGGTACCCATTGCTACTTTGCCATAATGGCAAGGATCTGAATGATTTTTTGAATTATGTATTCAAAAAGTCCTATTTACCAAGAATTGAGTTTTCCAGATTTCTCCTTTACCAAAATATTTGCAAGAACATTAACAATTTAAGTGTGGTTATGAGCACTTGGAAAATAAGTGCGATATATTCCATACGGATTTTTTCAAATCGTTAAAACAAATTGATTGCAGCCAGAGTACGAGGTATTCCAGTGACATTACGGTTATTTACTTTTTGAATTCTTCAACATGCTCATTCTGGTGATGGTCTCTGATTATCATTTTAAAGGATGAGCACTAATTTAATTTCGTTTATACTTAGAGCTCTAGGTGAATTAGCCAGCTCAGCAAAATAAGAAGAAGCCTGAGAAAGCTGTTCAACAGAGCTAAGGTCACTCAGCAATGGGAGGCATACAAGAAAGAGAATACAGTACGGAACTGAGGAGATCCAAAGGAGAGAGCTGGAGAAATGTCTGCGAAGAAATATAGAACACCTTGAAAGCTTCACGACTCCAGAAAGCCTTTTATAAACAGCACAACAACGTGAGCTAATGACTTAAACACTGTATTGCGATCCTTTCCGTCAACATAAAGAGGCGTTAGGAATTCTCGTCAAAATGCACTTCCCACTCTGCGACTTTGCGACTTTGCGACCGAGAATCCGGACGTAGACGTCAGATCCTTAGTGATACCAGTGGTGCTAAACAGGGATTACGAATTAGCGAAGAAGATCGTCACCGATGGCAAAGTTTGATGGGCTATCAACTCCTTCATTCCTTTTAAGTTCCTTTGCGGTGATAACACATATCTTGCAATACTACAGGAATCGCAGCATTCCATTAAGCCCCTTATCACTGAGTTATATAGGGCCAGTCATTGCATGGGATATATCCTCAAGGCATGAAAATTAACAAAGGGCAATTTTAAGCCAAAAGCGGATAACAAATCACATAGAGAGGTGAAATCATACAGACTTATTAGTTTGACATCACTTCTCCTGAAAACACTGAAGATAATAATAGAGACAACTACATTCGGATGACGTTCATCAAAACTTGTACACTCAATACCAACCAACATGCTTACCAATCCAAAAAGTTCAAACGAGGATGCTGTCAGCAGTCTAGTATAGATTATTGAGGAAGCCCCACCGGATAAGAAAGTCTTTTAACGTTCCTTCATGGACATACAGGGCACATTCGATAACACTGTCTTTGACTCGATCAAGAGGGTAAACGAAGATAAAGTCATAGTGCATCGTCAGGTAGATTGACAATATGCTGGAGGCTGCCTACAAGGCAGAGTTTTATAACCACTGCCATGGCTCTATATTGTGGATAAGCTCTTAAAGCAAATCCAATAAGGCGGCTTCAAGGCACAAGGATGCACTGATGCCATTATCATTTCAGTCAAAGGGAAGTATGAATCAGCTTTACCCCAGCTTATGCAAACTGCTTTTAACATGGTTAATAGATGGTGTCAGAATATGGTACTATCACTAAACTTAGGTGAGACGATATTTAGTTCTTTTAACTACTGGTCCCAGCTCCTAGGTCAAATAGAATCATAGTGGAATATTTTAAAGAAGTAAAATGTTTCAGAGTAATCCTCGGTAGCAAGCTTTCTTGGAATTCCCACCCTAAAATGATAACTAACAAAACTATGTGGACACTCGGTTCCAGCCAAAGGCTTTTCGGGAAAATCCGCTCTAAAATGACATCATTTATCTTCGAGAGACCAAAATGGTACAGGCAGCTACCAAGAGAAACCTTGATAAGATACAAAGTAGGTGCCACTAGCGCCTTCACATCTCTGTATCCAGAAGGAAACAGCGGCTTGTATGCAAATGTCAGAGATAATACTTCTTTCGGTATGGTACGTCTCAATATTTCGAGCAGGTCAACATTAAAGACCTAGATGCTCCAACAGATGTTATGGCTAATAGATTTTCCTTCGAAAGAGGTCCGTCGGTTTTTCCGTCTGTCTGCCCATTCTCATGATAACTCGAGAGCTCGTTGACTTAGAGAGCTGAAATTTTCCACGTGGGCTTTTAAAAAAGCTTGTAGATTTAAGTTCAAAAATGGGACAAATTGAGTAACTCCTTCGTAGGGTTGCCATACAAAATGTTGTGACAACCTGTCGACGTAGAGAGATGAAATATTGTACGTGGCGTTTTTTTTTCTTTTTTTTTTATATTATTAAGCCAAGCTCATGGGATACCCTATGATGCAAAGCACAGCGTGGCAGAAAGGAGGTAGGGAAAGGATTAAGGGATATGAGGAGAGCGGCGGAGGTGCCGATGTATGTCGCCCTTAAACTTTCGCAGGTTGTATGCCGGAGGAAAGACAGAAGATGGTAGACTGTTCCACATTTGCACAGTTCGGGATAAGAAAGCATCACGGAATTTTAGTGTACGGCCGAAGGTAATTTGAAGGGTAAAAGGATGAGCGCGGCATGCAGCGCGAGTATTGCGTGCAGGAACTATTCTACAAGGGATCAGACTAGATATTTCATCAGAACATTGACCATGCATATAGCGATAAAGGAGCGAAAGGCATCCAACATTGCGACGGTGCTCGAGCGAGTCGATATGACGAGTAATTGACACATCGCCAATGAGCTTGCAGGCTCTCTTTTGGACAATATCCAATGAAGCTGAGGCTGTTCGACCAGCCCCGGCCCAGATATGGGAATTGTATTCCATTCTAGGTCTGATGTAGGACTTGTAGAGGAGCGCTATATTTGATGGGCTGAAATATTTCTTACACCTTTTCAAAAAACCAAGACATTTTGATGCTTCTTTGGCAACGGAGAAGATGTGATCTGTCCAGCTTAACTTACTGGAAATATTAATACCAAGAATGCCTAGTGACGGTGAATCAGATATTAATCACCATCAAACGAAACGGGAGTGGTTAAGTGGTGGTCTTGTTTTAATGAGATGAGACAGCTTTGGGTCTTAAAAGCATTGAATTCGACGCGATTCACTTTGCCCCAAGCGAGAATATTGTCAAGATCGTTATTCAATGATCTAATCATGCAGTCTCGTTTAACACATGTGGCGTTCCCTCTGGAATCCGCAAGGGTGTCAAAGGAGTATGCGAAATCAAGGGTACTGTCATCAGCAAGATTGAAAGTAAGGGAAAGCAGATCATTAATGAAGATTAGAAATAGAGTCGGAGAAATAACAGAGCCCTGGGGGACACCGGCATTAATAGGATGAGGTTCAGATATAACGCCATCTAATACAACACGTATTTGGCGACTAGATAAAAAATTTTCAATCCATAATAGAAGAGGAGGGGAAAGACCAAGTGCTTTGAGTTTGGCTAAAAGGGCTGGATGCCAGACTCTATCAAAGGCCTTTGAAACATCTAGAGCAACGATTTTGGACTCACCAAAATTGTGAAGACTACGATTCCAACGTTCCGTAAGAAAAGTCAGCAGGTCTCCAGATGAGCGACCGTGCCGGAAACCGTATTGGCGATCGTTGATGAGCTGATTGGTTTCCAGATACTTCATTAATTTGGAGTTAATGATAGATTCAAAAACCTTTGAAAGAATCGAAGTGATTGCAATTGGTCGATAATTTGAGGGATCGCTACCCTCTCCTTTCTTGGGAATAGGCTAAACGTGAGCTAGTTTCCAAGCAGTTGGAAATTTTGCTGTCGAATAGGACAGGTAGAATAGTTTGCGCAGAGGTTTAGCCAAGGATGAGGCACAGCTTTTAATTAATAGGGGCGAGAAACCATCAGGGCCTGCGGCTTTAGAGACGTTGATACCACTATGGACCTTGAACACATCTCTCGTACGGATGTGTATTGGCTCTTGTACACATCCGCACGGGGGATGCACGACAGGTGCCTGTGAAGTGGGTGGAAGAAAAGAATTTGATGCGAATCTAGCAGCCAAAATATTAGCTTTATCCAGGGAGTCAACAACCACTTCACTATTATTAAGTAGTGAAGGTATAGAGGAACTTCTGAAGTTGTTCCTGATGGTTTTGACCACGGACCAGAAACCTTTACTACCTTTGCGGCTTGCCAAAATTCTTTGTCTAACATTCTGGTCAAAAAGAAATTTTTCTCTCTGGATAATGGACTTGCAGGTGTTCCGTGCAGTCTTGTAGATTTGTTTCAGTTCTGGACAAGGATGCACTTGATAGGCGCGAAAAGCAGACTCTTTCGCTTTTATAGCTTGGTTGCACTTATCATTCAACCAAGAGCGATTTTGCTGTTGTTGAGATCTGCTGTTATGAATACGGAATATATTCACGCATGCCTAGACTTAGTATGTTACTAAGTTCTAATGTGCATTCATCAGCATCCCTCGAAGCAAAAACATACCGACCAATCTATATTTCTAAGATACTGATTGAGACTTTCCCAATCAGCGTTCTTATAGTGCCAGAGAAGCCTACTTGTAGGTGGAGAAGTAGGGCGGCGCAGAGTTGACGGTGATAAATTGAGCCGTGATTAGACAGTGGTCTGAATTACCAAGAGGGGAGCCGACTGAGATGGAATATTTGTCAGGGTGAGATGACAAGAAAACAAATCTAGTAAAATTGGCCCCTATCACCAGCCTGCATCAGGAATTCTCGTCGGTGGCATCCACTAGCTGATGCAAATTGAAAGATTCACAAAATAGTTCAAACGAATCGGCCTGCAGGACTTGTGGTAGAAGAATGCCTGAGCCACGGTATGTTATGGACATTAAAATCGCCTGCGAGGACGATTTCGGAAGAGGGGGAGACAGAAAGCAAATGATCAATTAGTGTTGGAGATATTGTCAAATGCGGATACCGTGTCGTCATCAAGACATATTTGGGCTGCGATGAAGGAAGCAAAAGTAGATGATGTGCCTGTGAAGTTTGAAGCTAATCCAGATGTAATTAAACTCAGGATTGGCAGAAGGTGGAAAATCTTTTAGAATGATACATAAATTTAACTTCAGAAATGAACTAAATCGGGCTAGGTTTTTGGTGTTGCCACATAAAAATTTAGCGTTTTTACGTATACTATAAAAGCGATCAGTCCTAGACGTTTCTATTAAACGGAAATTTTCATCAGAATATGAAATCCTATGAAACTGGTTATAATCATGTTTGCTTTCCCTTCTAGAAATATGTGCGAAAAACTACTTTAAAAAAATCACTCGGATGACTTTATATGTAATTAGAAATCTGTTATCAACAAAATGCCTAAACCATAGCTGAACGCGGAAGGGGATTGAAGCAAAATGCAGACTGAGGATCTAATGTGTTAGCAATTATCTAGAAAATTATTGTAAATCTTTACGACATAATAATAACAAACATTTTACGGCAAGTCACACATCAAAACCAGAGGGAAATACATAAGTCACTTGAAGCAGAAATATTTTGGCAGATGATTAATCACATGCGATAACATGAAATAAATTAAAAAAGTAAGTAATGGTACTTGAAAGATTTCATTTAATTAAAACCAGAAAGATTATAGAATTTAAGAAGCACAAGTTCAAAAAACACACCTTGTGCAACTATAAAAGCTCCTACACATTTGTTGTAATGCATCCCATCATATGTATGTACATACATGTATCAAGCTTGAGGATGGGCTTTCTATTACGAGTGCCATTCAAATTTGTAGCAAAACTCACAATCTCCACTGAGTGGTAAAAAATTCAACGAATCCTACACGAAGTAATTTTGAAATGAACCGGAGGTATACTCTGCGAGTTTGTTTTATTTAACTTATGCATAAGTGAGAAACTTCCACAGCAAGCGTACAAGTTGCGTAGAATAAACTTTCTGAGATAAATTTTATTGAAGTTAAGAAAAAAAAATGGGAAGTTTCATCTTCGTCAAGCTCCATGTTCGTGCCATACTACAAGCCCCAAATGGTCCATTTCATTTCACTGATAAAAAAAACTATGCCATACAAAAACCGTGTGTATATTAATAGTGCGTGTGTCGTTTCAATACTCTTTTCATAATATGGTCTCCCTTTTCCTCAGAGTTTCCAGCTCCATGCAATATGTCAATTTAGAGCTGACCTAAATTTGAGTGTCTTCCCTTATGTCCCATGACATCCCTCAAATGCTATTCATTGCTGCTATGGGGTTTTTATGGCAGAAAACTCATACTTTTCGTACGTAAAAAATAATCTCATACGCAAGTGTTGTAAGTGCTCAACAATATGCGGTGTTAGGCTAGCCTATACTCGTGCGGTCTCAAAAGCCGCAGTAGCCGCCCAAGTTATCTCTACATGTCATTTAGTTCCCGGATTCCTCCACTCGATCATAACTGAAGCATTTCCTGTCAGACCAATGAACAATTTGACGTTTCATTGCAAAAAAAAAAAAAAAAAAATGGTGGCATATAGATACCCTACTCCGCACTCCCCTTTTCATACGGGCAATGTTCGGGTTCGGGGATAAAAATAAAAGAAATGAAAACTTTGCTTCCAGTTGTGCACTCACCTCATCGGGAAGTTGGAGCTTCCTTTTATCCCGAACATACTGTAGTTGTTGGCTAGCAGGTAGCATTGGATAAAAAATTCATAGATAACGTTTCTTACTGGAAGCTCCCACCTACCTGTCGTGGGGTATGTACAAAGTTTATGCTAAAATGGTCATATTGAACTGTGTCGTGTGCTTTAACCTTGTCTGTGCTAGAAGAGATGACGTGTTTCGTGTTCTGTCTACCTATGAGCGTGTCTTGCGTTGATCCGCATTAAGCTGGAAAATCTGGTTAAAGGGCTTCCCATTCATGCCTCGAACATATCCGAGTTTTCTGAAGCTTTCAAAGTTGTTTTTGATGGCTCGGTGCGTTTATACGCCTTAAGAATTATTTTCAGAAAATGGTATGTCTACCTTAATGGTGGCAATGAATACACTCGGCCCTAATCCGGTTTAGGTTAAGTAGCTATACGTTCAGGTGTTTGTTAGCTTTTTCGGGGTGGTAAGTTTGTATGTACTTGAGTTTGTTTCAGCACAAAACGCTAGGGATAAGGAAGTATTTCGTTCATGTACTTTAAGAAGTTTATCACAACTTATCTCCTTTTTCTGGAAGTTATGAACCGTAAAGAGGATCATTTGACTTACCTTAGGGAAAGATATTTGGGACAAGAAAAGAAAATGACGAGTCCAATTTACCTTAGAGAAGAGAGAGCTTGCTAAATTAGACAAATTATGAAAATTACTGCTCATAGTGGGGGGAAAATGAACCTTAGAATGTATCTTACATAGTGGGCTATAAGCACACACGTATTCAAACAATCATAGGTAACTTAACTACATTCTATACATTCTTGGAAGTTGATATTTTATAAATTTAATACAAAATTTATGCATGGCTCATGGATATGAATTATGCATATTTACAAGTTTAAAAATAACGTACAAGGGTGGGTTTGATGTACAGTAGAGAAAGTCTGTTGACCAATCCGCTGAGAGTCATCTTATACCTACATTTATTTATGAAGTATCCTATCAAAATTTTTGGACATTGATATTGAATTGAACTGAATAAAAATATGCGTGCATTTGGTGTTTAAAAATTGATTTGTAATTCTTTACTTTTCTTTTCATTGAGATTTCCATTCTTGTTTTTTTAGGATTTTTGTGCCCATGTTATGTGCATGTTTACCATTCAAACGTCCACTCATCTGTCTGTCTGTACAATAGTTTTGAAAACGAATTAACTTAGAGTTTATGCACGCCTTTTCCCCCCCTCAAATTTCACCTTATAAACGAGTGTATTAGGCCCCTTTTAATCATTACTAATACCAACATGAGATTAATTAGACAACATATTTTACCTCAAGCAGAATTGACTACTGTTTTGATACACTCGTTAACATCTAATGTTCATGTCTAAAATTGAGGAGATTTATACAAAATAAGAGAGAAAATTTATAATTGGTGTAATATCATACTCTAGAATGAAAAAAAAATTAAATAAAGTAAAAACCAAAAGTTGTGTATGGAAACATCAAGAAGGGATTTGCCCGATTTATTCTATTTTTGAGTCTGTATTTGAATCTTTTATGAACAGTGTCCCAGTATATAGGAAAACCCAATAACTTGTATGGCAATACTAAGAAGGAGTTAACCGATTGGTCCCATTTTCGAACTTAAATTTTTAATTTAATTTAAAAGCCCGTGTGCTCTCTAAATACACGCGCTCTCAAGGCGGACAGCCAGACGGACGTGCAAAAACGAAAATAACTTTTAATATTATGCGTGGGTGTCCAATCCATTTTACTCTACTAGCTTATTTATGTGCGTTACAAACGTAATTGACAAACTTAGTAAATATATCACACTATAGATTTTCATCTAGCGAAAATCCTGTAAATAGTCTTAAGCTTGTTTTAAAAATGGGCTAAAATCGTGGCAACCCTTTTTTGGTGTTGCCATTTGAAAATTTTGGATTTTTTACGTATACTGTTAAAACTATCCAGTCCTAGATGTTATCGTTGTATTGAAAAGTTCTTCAGAGTATAAAATACTATGAAATTAGTTATAATCACTTTTTCTGTCCGGCGAACCGTTAAAGAAATATATGGCGAAAAAACCAATTCAAAGATCAGTGTAGCACAAATGGGTGACCTTACGGACATTCATCTAGGCCAGGGGTCGGCAACCTGTTTGTCCTTAAGGGCGTAATGACAAAATTTGAAAATCACCGAGGGCGCATATTTTACAGATAATCAACAGGTATAAATAGGCATTAAAAAAAACATATTTTTTATAGGCCTTTTTTTTGTTGGTGTCATACACAGTGATACATATAATTCAATGTGAAACTTGGGTGTCGATATTTTCAGCTTAATTTCTTATAATTGGAGATATATTTAGAGTTCCTGGTCCTTAAACAATTATCTAAATGTGAGTCATTAAGCTTTTGTTCGGTATTTTGATTTCAAGTATATCATATTTGAGAACAAAGACTCGCAATTGTATGTTGTTGCACAATATGAATAAATTTTTAGCGCACATTTCCTTAAAATAGGATATTTATTTTCATCGACTAAGTTCCAAAACATTTTATCATTACTATGCGCTTTTAAAATAATATCACTTTGCAAGTTTATTATTTCTAATTCTAGGTCTTCGATATTATGACGCTCGAAATACACTGAAACTATTTCAAGGACATCATCTTCAGTAACATTGAATGGAATTTATGAAAAATCTTAGAACGGGTTCTAATGCTGGCAAAATCTTCAAATCTAGAAGAAAACTCTTCTATTAGCTTATCTATAATTTCTAAATATGATTGTAGCAGTAAAATTTTCATTATTCAAATTTAAACTCTCAACAGTATATTTCATATTTGGGAAATGTGATGATTTTTCATAGAAGGGATTTCAACAACACTAACATGCATTTGAATGCATTTGCTGCACTAATCATGTCAGCGATATGCTGATTTTTCCCTTGTATTTTTAAATTTAATTCATTCAACTTTGCCGTTATATCTGTCAGAAATCCGAGTCGATTAGCCAATCCTTATTTTCTAATTGCTCGTAAAATTCGCCTCTTGATGCAATAAATTCCTTTATTTGTGGCAAAAGCATGATAAACCGCTCAGTATTTTACCTCTGCTCAGCCACCTCACTTCAGTATGTAAAACAAGATCTGTGAACTGAACGTCTTCATCTTCTAAAAGTAATTTAAACAATCTGTGTTGCATAGCTCCCGATCTTATGGAATTAATAATTTTTGATACTATTGTAAAATACGTGTTGAAAACCGATTTTTTTTTGCGCATAACATTTCCTGATGTATGATGGCAATGATAAGAATTAAATTTCGGGAATAAGGAATCCTGTCTACATAAGGCAATAAATCCTTTTTTCTTACCAGTAATCGCTGGTGCCCCGTCTGTTGTAATTGACGATAACTTTTGTACAGGTAATCTGACATCTGTTATAATACTTTGTAAAAGTAGAAAAGATATCTTCTCCTCTGGTGCTTCCCTTTAATGGCAGAACTTTAAGGAATTCTTCTTTTGTTGTAAAATCAGAAAATACCATCTTCACGCAAATTGGCTAGTTGTGATATATTTGTCACGTCTGTCGATTCATCCATCTGTAGCGAAAAGAAATACAATTTTCCAATCATTTGCTAATTCTGCATCCAAATTCTCCGTAATTACTTCAATTCTTCTAGTAACAGTTCGTGCTGATAATTACAACGTGTTTATAGCTGAAACTATTTCCTTTTTATTTTTAAATTCTTCAAAAAGTGAATCATCAGCTTCTAACATGGCTTCTTTCACTAATTCTCCATGTGTAAATGGTTTTTTATTCTTAGCTAGCAAATGCGATATTTTATATGACGCGATCGTTGCTGCTTTATGTTGTTGCAGTGGTTTAGTAAAAAAACTTTGGCTGGTTAGTTATTGAAGATTTTAAGAAATATTTGTTTTTCTTCTAATTTCAGAGTTCACTGGATAGTCACTATCAAAATTGGTATGAACGTTTTAAAATGTCGTTCAATATTACTTTTCATGGAATCGCAACACTATTATTACACAACAAACAAATACACTTCCCTTTGTAATCAACGAAACAATATAGATGTTCCCATTCATTGTTAAAATAATATGTTCTTTTTCTTTTACATTTATCCACGAAGGGGTTTTGAAAGAAAAGAGTTATTTCGAATTACTTGGTAGTTTTAAATGCACGGTCTAAAGAGTGGTCTATTCGAAATACGATCACACACTAACAAAAAATATGTGTGTGTTATTAGATACGCTCAAGGTTAGCAAACTGCTAATCTATGCTTAATCCTAACTCAACTGTTTATACCAATTAACACTAACGCCACAATTTTATTCACCGATATACAAAATATATTTAGGAAATCAAAATCTAATATTGAAAATTATATCGTTAAAACACTTGATATTATAAATTAAATCACAATTCAAAGGCACGCGGAAATATAACTGCACCATCCAAAAAAACTACACAAATACACCGAAAATACCGATTAGATTTTTTTCACTTGGAAAAATTATCAAAAAAGGCATGCTCTAATTTAAATGCATGAGAATCTGAACGAAGAGCATCAAATGAAATCAAAATACCAAGATTCGTTAGCGAAATGACATAGCACTCGTCATGTATATTGAGTAGAAAGATTATTTTAGCCGATATTTGCAATTACTAAATAATATAATATTTTATCAAATTTAATCAATTTTAACTAAATAAGGACTGTCCCAGAAAATGCTGCACGGTTTGCAAATTATAATAACAGACAAAATAAACTGTATTAATCTTAAAATCTTAATAATATTTTTATTTTTTTTCTGATAAATGCTTCCATCTTTCGCTTTACCAAAGCCAGCATTAATTTTTCCACAGTACTGTCTTCGAATTACTTGCAAAATGTTGGCCCAAATAATATACATACATAGATACTTGTGCGATTGAATAAAAGGTAGCAAAGTTTTTTTTTAACATTTATTGATATAAATATCTGTATTTATGCATCCTTCAAAGAACAAAGGCTTACTTCTACGAATACTTTTTTTTTTTTAAACAGGCACTTTTTTTTATTTTTGCACTATATATATTAAGGTACAATTAAGGTCGAAAAATCATCCTTGAAGTACGATTCGTTATTTAAAATTAAACAAGCAGAATTTTCTGCGCACAATTCGCGTATAGTTTTTTTGGGCGTGTTTTTGCGGTATTATCCTGGTTCTCTGTCCGTTTTGTACCTTTTTGTTTCCTAAAGTCTTTTCTTAATTCTGTCCACAGTAGATTTCGATATATTAACTTTTTTTTCTACATCCCGCCCAAAAATGAGCTTGTTTTATCTGTTGTCCCTCCTTGTACGCCTAACATATTATCGTTTTCCTGCAATTTTCTCCGTTTCCAAGAATTTTTCATTGTTTTGCTAACTGTCCAACGTCTTGTTTTAGCTTCTCTTGCAACCTGGGAAGATGATTTTTCTTTACTTTCCAACCACTTATAAAAAATGTCATGGCGCAGGTCTTCACATTTCGAGCTCATTTTGAATACTTGCCGATGAAGTCTAATGACTGCTTTTTACAAAGTAGGTAGCTCATTTACTAACCTGGTTTTAGTTTCGAGGATTCAAGTAGCAAACATTGGAACTTACGATTTATTAAAAAACTTGCAATACTTAAAGTAGCCCCAAGAAGGTATCCAACTGTGCTCTATTTGAAATACGATCACACACAAACAAAAAATACGTGCGTGTTATTAGATACGCTCAAGGTTAACAAACTGCTAATCTATGCACAATCCTAAACTCAACTGACTACTTGCTGTATATCGCCGTTTGACAAGAGTAAGTAAATCGCTCTGGCTAGCATACATTTACGAGGGCGCATTAAAAATCAATCGAGGGCTCCGCGTTGCCTACCCCTGATCTAGGCTATCATAAAAATTGGTCTTAGATTAATTCTAGCATTTTTAATTATCTTAAGTTTCAATTTGATCAAAACATCAGTAGAAATGTTCTTACTAGTCATAAGGCCGGTAAAACTAGTTGGTCCCTAGTGTGTGATATTTGAACGAATATTATGCATATACATTATTTTTGTTTTTGTATATTCAAAGTACTCTAGAGTATAGATTAGAGTCCCAGTATAAATCAGCTTAATTAAAATATAGTTATGAAATGAACTCTCTTATTTTTCAATATGTACTTGCTCATATAAATACAATTGTTAGTACATAACTAAAACAAATTTATAATTTCGATGGTAAATCAGATGAATGTCCGTAAATATCGCCATCTTACTGATGTGGTTATTTGAGTTCCCTTCTAGAATCGATTTGCCGTACAGTAAAAATTATAAAAGTCAATTTCAAAGGTTCTTATGTCCGAGGAACTCTACATTACATTAAAAATGTTAGGCTGCTTATGAACAACGATTTCATTTTCTAGGCTTTTCATTTTCAAGTTGATAATATTTCTCAGATTAGTGCGAATTCTTATCGGGACAATTATAACAAAAACTATAAAACCACACTATTGTGTGAATGTTCGACTATTCCTTGGACAAATCTTTTCAACTGTAGCACTGTTGATTATAAAGTGATTTACCTCACTGAATACGTTAATTACTTACACGTTAATTTAGTTTTTGTTAGAGTTTCTCGCAAATGAAATGTGGGATGTGTTTGGTTTACTAATGAAAATCGCAACTTAATTGCGCAAAGCGACTACTTATACCAGCGCTACGATATAAATTCGTACATAATAAAGTCAAAATTTTCAAACATGCAGCCAAAAAAAGATATTTTAATTGAATTAGAAGTGTATGGTAAGGATTAACAGCAATGCAATTTCGACCCGAACCATTTAAATCCATTCTTCACTTTTACTCAATCCTGTGCGAACGGTTGATGGGAATTAATATCTGATCTTGACTGTGAATCTCAGCAATGGATTCTAATTTTAGTGTTAGATGTGTTTCAGGTATTTAAGGCTATTAATCAAACTAAATCATGTGATATAGCGCCTGATAATATCCCACCAAAAATTTTCAAAATTATTTAGCCATTTATTCTAAAATCTTTTCATGTTTAAATACATCGAAATTCTCAGTGGTCTGGCAATAGGCTGTTCATCCTACCGCTTCTCAAGATGTCCCGTAGGTGCACTGAATTTCGTCTGATCAATGTACTCTCGAAAAATTAACGTACGATAAAATTACTACATATGTTTACAAAAGAACCTGTAATTTGGTAACTTGTTGGTAGTCCGGTTTCCAACCGCGCCATACCTGTGAATCTGCTGTACTCAAAGTTAACTTAACAACAAGTTAAGAAGCAGGCGAGATTTCCGAGTGTTTTACATTTAAAATAGTACAGCAATAAAAGGAAGAAAGAAACAAAAAAAATAATGAAAAACTCAATCTCTCTTTACAACTTTTATGAATAAAGATAAAAAATATGAAAGCAGAGATTGCATGCAATGAAACAGAATGTCAAATGTTTCATTTTCTTAAATTAATGAGAAGGGGTAGAGTTTTCACGTTTTACTCTCATAAAATGTTCCCGCGATTATGTGAAAACAGGTTTTCATGAAATAGTGACAATGTTTGGTCACATGTTGTTGCTGTAAAACTATAATATTTGAAGAGCACGTGCTGCTGTTTACATTCGTTTTGCTATGAAGAGATTAAGTGGGAGAACTCATGCTGGATTCTCTGATATTTTCGGGAAAAATGAGAATTTTATTTGAGAGGAACTGTACATCTCCTTTCAGCATCTTGGCCAAAGCGAAATTTATCTTTTTATTAAATATGGGAGGTACTGTGACCCGAAGGACATTATTATGAATAGTTTGGTAGGATTTTGAGGGTTTTAATAAGATTTTGTCGTTCGGGTAATCCTACGTTCTCTCGATTTTTGTTTTCAACTCGTTGTCTCAGTTGCACTACAATAATGCATAGTCACATTCTTTTCCCCCATTTGTGCAAAAGACGAAAGTATATGAAATTACTTGTTTCATTCTAAAAAACACCAACAAATTTCCTCTTCATCCTTTCCTAACTGTCAGCTGTGGAGTACCCAAAGGTACCATTCTCGAACCTATGCTCTTTTCGCTTTACATCAATAACTTACCCATGCACATACTTGAAGAATAAGTTCAACTGTATATGCTGATGATATTCAGATATAGTTCAATAGGTCTTGGGCTTGGGCTAATTGAAGACTTTATGGTTCGTCAAAAATAAACTTGTTATGTTGTACCCGAAGAAAGTCTAAAGTCTAACAATCGTTTATTAGCAAATTCAAACACCGGAAAACTGGATTTATTTATTACCCAGCTAATCCGGCATACTTATATCGAATATCAGTAAGCAACCGCAAAAGCATTAAAAGTTATAAACTGAAGATAAACCTAGAAAAAAAACTCCTTTCACAGGTGTTTCTGGCAAGAGGAATATTATTGGTCAGAATTTGTATGCTTTGTTGTTGCCCAAGCAGGCCGTTTACATAACGAAAGCGCTTAATTGAAAAACGTACTTTTCTAACATCTTATTTTTACACTTAAACTTTTTTGAAAAGGTCAGAGATTTCTTATTCTTTAATTTTTCCCAAGAAATTCTTTATTATCTTTAAAAATTAACTTTTAAAGTTTTTGATAAAGAACACCATTGAAAAATGTTTTCTCGAAAAATAATGTAAAAATTTATAATTTTTTGGAAGAAATGAGGAAATAATGGATTTTCTGCCCTTCAATAAAAGCTTTTGCCGAAATTCTCTATTTTAGGTTACATAGGTACGTTTTTAAGTTAAGCATTTTTGTGTGTGCATCTTACGATATTTAAAATGGCCTAAGATGGAAGACATTTGGTACATGGTAAGTAAAAATTATTAAATTAATTAAGTTATGTGAAAAACTATATTTTTATTATTTATATTATTCAACTTCAAAAAAATATACTAAATATTTCTTTTCCAAAACTTAAAAAACTAAAAATTTATTCTAATGAATATTATTGTACGCATGTGATGTATGTGTATAAGTTTTTCTAAAAATTTGAGTTTGCGCTCCAAATTTGGGTGATCCAAAACCCTCGAGAAACATTTTCCAAGACACGAAAGAGACCTCCCTTACTACCACATCAGAGGCCCTAACTTAGTCCTAACTCCTAACATTCTAAAATATTTGTAGCGCTCTTATGTAAAACCAGTGACATGTATAATATGGGACTGATTACGTCCTTAGAAATACAACCGCAGAAATTGGCTCACTTCTATTTAGCGTTCTCCTTCGGTCTAAGCACCAAGTACCAACTAATAGAGACCTGTAAACAACAAATAAATAAGTGGGTTCGTCGAAATAAGTGTCTTTAAATTAATTAGTAAGATAATTAGTGATAAAAAGGCAATATATTCAAAGATACTTAACAGAAATTCAAATCGTTTTATTTAAAATCACTTTTCAACTAACCCGCCAATGGATTTTTTCAATGTTGGCACCGACGTAAGAAATATTTTTGACGCACAAAATTCTATCCTGAATGACTATTGCAGTTTGCTAGACTACGGTGACTCTAAACTAAGCGACTTCCGGTGCTGGATGTTTTTTTTTTAATTTAATTTGGAATATGACCTCCCTAATTGTACGCGGTTGTATAAAAATTATAAATTCCAAAAATGAGTAAAATCGGACAATTTTTTTTGCAGAGTTGCCATACAAAAAAAATACTTATATATTTAATAAAAATAGCTGATAAAGCGCTATTCTAGGCAGCTGGTTCATAAAAAATGTAGAAAATTGTGGAATACATTTTCATATTATTATATTCTGACACATACCTACTACATATGTAAAGTGTATATTGGAAAAGATATATCTATTTTACTTAAGGTATCGCCAAAATTAAATTTAGACTAATTATTACGTTTTCCCTATTTTCCTTAAGAATTGCGATACTATTTTCTATTTCAAATCTTCCTGCCGGATGCTACTGGTAAACAACTCATTCGTTAGGCTAAACTTTTTTCTATTTCGCTCTTGATGATTAGTTTGCTTTTGAGCTTGAATCAAGATATGTGTAAAACCCCCTCTGAGCACCATCCTTTCTAATCAATTCTTTAAGTGGTACGTTTGTTGGTTATATGTATGATCTTTTAAATTATATCTTCCTGATTTTCTTCACATTACATTTAAAATAGGCCTCTTAAACTCCATGCTGAACGAAGTTGGAAAATTTCATTCTTATACATGGTTTCTATTTGGCAGATGGGCGTATATTTTACAACCAATATAATTATTAAGCTTTACAAATTTACGCTCAGTTCAGCCCCATTTGTTCAAAAAAGATAATTATCCTTTAGAAAAAGAATGATTAAAACCGAAACATTAAAAACGACGATCCTTGCTACAATTCAGGGCGTTATAAAACGTGATTAAAATGGATAACGTTGATTAAACGGAAGCCACCTTATCAAATGACACATCAGGCGAGTACGTGCTGGGGAAGGTGCTTAATTTGAATTAATTGCTTATTTTCTACAAGGTAATTTGTTTCGATGCTTAATTTCTTTCGATTCTAGTAATTTTTTCTCTCTATTTTTGGTAATAAAATTTTTACCCTTTTTGATCTTTATGGTACGTGTGCTTCGGTTGTTGTGTGTTAATGATATTAAATTAAAAGAGACAAGGAAAAAAATTACATTTTAAACGATTTTATTTGCATATAAATGGGATTTTCTTTGGGTGAAACCGGTGTAAATTTTGAATTTGAGTAGTCCTTTCATTATGGCAGGTTTGAATTAATGCTTTTTTGTAAAGGTATTCAACACATCAGTAAAAAAAATTATATCCTACATGTATAAACCAGATTTCCATATGAAAAATGAACGGGAGAGCTGGTAGAGAACTGAAGTAGATGTACAAAGTATGAAGGTAAATTTTTAAAATTACCACACATATTTAGATCTTAAAAACTAATACAGTCAATTTTACAAGCTTCACTATGCAAGGTAAATGTCAAGTAAAAAAACCTTTGCGTACGCATGAAGTGAAGATGTTAAACTTAGTCCTGCATGCCCGATAGTAGTACCATAGAAAATCTTCATATAAACCCGGAACATTTTTTCAATCATCGTTAACTTTATATTCAACCAAAGAAAGCTATCAGTAATAGATGTGACATAATACAAAAGAGAGAGAGAGAGAGAGAGAGAGAGAGAGAGAGAGAGAGAGAGAGAGAGAAAGAGAGAGATAGAGAGAGAGAGAGAGAGAGAGAGAGAGAGAGGGGAGAGAGAGAGAGAGATAAAGAAAATGTAGAGCTTTCTATTAGGTAGTTTTGATTCAGACCGCTTCTTCTTGACGTTTTCATATCGAGTCGTAAGTTCTCTCATGTACTATAGTGGTCTAGCGCGTAACTTGAGTTTAACAAAAAGGCTAGTGGGGCATTACGTTCGCCAAAGCGAAAGAGGAGAATCCATTAAACTGTATTTCATGTGACGCTTTCGTACTTAAGTTAAACAAAACTAGATACTTTTACATGTCCTTGGGAGGGGAATCACGAAGTAAGAACAACACTCCTTAGAAAGTCATCTGATGAGCTCTTGGAATTTTTAAGGATAGTTCCATAAAGGATAATGGCATGTCCAATAGCTTTCAATGCACCATAATCCCGTCTGAGGTTTCCGCTATTACAATGATACCCGAAAACAAGTGTTTGATGTTAGTATAAAGCAGCAGGGATCGAAAATAACCGGTATTCAAACGAAAAAGTCACATACAAAATAGGCAATAAACAACAAAAAATATTTAATGGCGTGTACATTTTTGAAAGGTCTTTCAACTCGTGGCATGACCACGAAAAATTTGACTTTTTTTATAAAAGTCCTTCAGACAATGCTGTTCGACAAACGCGGATTAATACGACGATAATATGTAGCGAGCATTAGAATAAATTAAAAGCGTTTATGGTTTGTTGTTCACTACATTCTTTAATATCTGGCAAAAATATACAGGGAAATACCCTTAAATGTACATGCAAAGATGTGTTAAAGTCCAAGCCAAGATAAGCAATTCGCTTGAGTTGTTGGGATGTTGTTTTACAAAAAATGCGTGATAAAGAGATCGCGTTATAAGAGACTGTCCTAACTTTCACGCCCGCATTATAAAAGCACCGTATTACACGAGACTTGACCATTACAAACCTTGCTATTATGTTTTTTACACCCAAAGACCCAAAGAGCACTCCTATTTATTTGAATGAATAGAGTTTCATCGACTAGCACACCACACCTGTAAAATTTTTACCAAATTCTTCGAAAGGAACGTTATTCTTTACTTGTTCTATCCGTAGGTGGAATGTTTTACGTACTTCTCAGTATGGTGATAGTAGTCCCGAACAAAATTTTTCGCATCACAAACATTTGAGTTTTATTATGTATGAATTGATGATTCTGTTGTCCTACTAAAACATAGGGTATAATTTCAAATAAGTACGAACTGACAAACACATTAGATTGGGAAATTAATTTTTTGTTAGATGGTTCGTCGATAATAATTAACGCCGAATTGCCTATTTCACTTACAGCCATTAAAAAAATTCAATTTGTATTTAAATTGGTTAATTAGTAAAAAACAAAATCCAAGAAGGAAAAGGCCTTGCTTCCTAGAGGAAACTCTAAAGCAATGAAATTTACAAAACGACATTACATGAATGCAAATAAAAACCGGAAGCAAAAAAAACAAGCAATGAATGGACCCTGGAAAGAGTCTTTTAATTAAAATTTTTTTTCTTCCCTCCATAAAAGAAAGTGCACACGAAAATATTTGGGGATAAGAAGAAATAAACCAGTTTTTTTACCCGAACTCAGCATCAGGATAGCTTAAGGAAATTCTACAAGGAATTAACAAAAAAAGGGAAAAAACCCAGAAGTCGAGAAATGCCCACAGCTTTCTTGTTTTTTGTTCCTTTTAAACTGAAAGAAGAGAAAAAAAAATTGTCTCACGCACGCGGACGGACGCTGTAAAATTTTTTGAAATTTGAGATTGCAAAGACCAGAGGAGGCAAAGGACGACGAAAGTAAGTAAAACGAAATTTCTTTATAAATGAAAAAAGGACATAAAGGACATCGTGGGGGGAACAAAGCTATTTGGTGTCGACCGTCGTACTCGTAGAGAATGGAGACTGAATTTGCATTTTTATTGTTGGGGCTTATTGCCATCATTTCTCGGCTCCCCTACATGCTCTCTTTGCGGATGTAGCAATAGCAGAAAATTTCATTTATGTTGGTACTAGCGGATCTAAAGGATTCATAAATACTTCCAGAATTGGTACTTAAAGATCCCGGGTGCTGTAGTAGCCTTCAGAAAAGCGAAATTACAAAATTATTAAAAATGTTTTGCACTTTTAAAGATTTTTCCTGCTCCGGGTTTCAATCATAACAATATTTGTTAGTCATTTTTATATATGTGTATGTATGTGTATAGGAAAAAAAATCCTAAATATAATTTTCAACAATGATAGAAAATTAAATTGAAAAGAGCTAAATATCATTGGCCGCGACTCAATTGAAATGCATATCACAAGCTCTGGCCTCAATCAATAAGTGAAATAATGCTATCAGTGGAAATTATTGTTTATTGCGAGTAATTATTTTCCAAGTTGGACGTAATTATCTCATCGTATACCCTATAAATTAATCAGCTTGGAATTAATTGGTTGATTGATGTTCCGCATAGATCTATTCCCATGTACTTATGTTTGTACCTGTCTATATATACATACCTAACTATATGGCCATCTACTACTCTCTATTTGTGAAATTGTAAAATGTCTTTCGGTAATTATACTTTCTCTGAAGTGGAAATTAATTGGATTTTATTGTATCCATAATAAATTGCCCAAGTCTCTGCGATTTACTAGATATTTGAGAACTTCAACTTTGATCACTTTCGATACTTTTCGGCACTTCTTCTTTTTTAAATACACCGAATCCATGTATTGCATTTAGATGGCCATATTTCAGATATTTTAACGGTTTTTTAATAATGTTCTTATGGTAATAACGGAAGCAAGTTTTAACAAAGATCATCACATTTCAGATGCTTATAGAAGGTTGCATATTCAGGTTATTGCAAGCAACTCTATTCGTTTGTACATATAGAAATTTTTCGCTAATAAATTTGTTTGTCCTATTTATGAGATGATTTTGAATTCGACATTCACGTAAATTTCGACGGAAGAATAACTTCGACGAAAGGAAACATTTTAAATATATTTAAGATCTTCTTGGGTCGAGAATAGCTTCTTGTAGGCTAGTTACTTAAAATCTGCGAAATTGAGACCAGGTAATCTAAGTGGTTAGGCCAATCAATATTTTTGAGTATTCTCTGTCCAGAAAGGATGTATTCTACAGCAGAAGGCTGTCTAAACTGATGTCACATCACTCTTCTACAGCTTAGTGATAATAATTTCAATTTAGAAAAAAAAGGCGACAATGTCATAAGAAATTTTTACTTATAATTAGTAAGACATTGGTTAGCTTTCTATGGTAGTTTTATCATCACTCAGGCTTCGCATAATTTGAATGAACTAAATATGAAGAGAATGGCAGTAATGGCATGTATGAACTTTATTTATTTATTCTTGTATGAGCGAACAAAAATATTTTTATGCGATGTAGTAGATCTGTATCGCAATGCATTTCACGGCTACTAAGAAAACAGGTAACAACATCTCTCTTTTAATATAATTTACCTGAAGCCATGCACGGCCTTGGTAGATCAAGCCAGTTAAAAACAATATATTAGCAATACATAACCTATATTTACGTGGTTTATTCGAGAAAGCTCATCAATATCTTTATTTTGTTAGAAAACGGGAAAATATTCCGGCGGGAAATAGACTCATTCCATAATTCAAACCAGATGCCTTATTTGGAATATATGATCCATGGCTCTATATTGAGCACATAACATGACATTAACATAGGCATGTCCTAGGGAGGAAGCAAGTCAAACTTTTTCGTGTGCTTCCCCTAGCTTCCTTTGAAAAAAAGAGTATGCGTGCCTCATTCGACACTTTATGGGACATTTGTACATACATGTCCTGGCAGTAAGTAATTCAGGCTTCCCCTACCTTCTTTGGAAAAAAAATTGAAACAAAATTAATTAAACATCGAACATTAAAAACAAACTCCATTTTTGCATATTATAAATTATTTATGAAACTCTTCTTTCATTTTTATTTCTTGTGAAATGTTGACTTTCAGTATAAAAAACACAATAATTCATAAATAAATTTACTCAAAAAAAAAAAAAACACAACTACTTTCGCTTGGTTTCACAAACGAAACAAGAACGAGCTTGAAGATATACGTTACACCTTCCAACAACCTTCTTTCGGGTTCGATTTGGAATGGATAAAAAATTGTTTAGTTTTTTCACTTTTTCGTACCAAGTTTCACTGCTTCCACAAGTATTCACGTGAAGAGCGGAGCTAATCTAGATTTTAAATTTTAATATTTTGTATTTTCCAGTTATTTACACGAAGAAGAAATAGGCGATGGGCTATCCATCCCCGCATCATAAAGTGCCAAACACAATTCCGACGTTGCGATTTGATTCGATCCAAAGGATGCATGAGAGCAATTGTTCCGTTCTGTTTCATATAGTTTAAAATTTTCCGAGATCTTTTCTATCCGCTTCACATCTATCCATGAAAACATTCTTTGTTTGTCATTTAATTCATGTCTTTTTTTTTTTCCTCAAAAAAAGCCTTTCATCCATCTTTAAGTATAAATAAATCTTTACATATGATTTTTCCAAGTTATACCATCCGTAAAAGTGTGTGCGTGTGTATGAGTTGGAGTTGGGATATACTAATCATTTCTTCAAATACAGCCTATCAGACTACAGCGGGTTCTTCATAGTTGAGGCTGATAGAAACAACTCAGAACGTACCTAATAGCATAAATGGTACAAGAACTAGATGTCGCATGGCATACCAGAGCAGAGTATACAGATTGTGAAATTGATAGTCTTTTCTGGAATGGACCATAACATATTTTAGAGCGTGCCGAAAGCAAATCTTTTTATAATAGCAGTTTTGTATACATATGAATGACTTCCTCAATCTTCAGATACAAAAAAAATATGAATCACTCGACGTATACATCATTTCAAATGTTGTGATTCATTCCGGAATGGACCACCCAGCAATATAAATGTTGTATACTTTTTTGGTACTGCTTGCGACATCTAGTTCTTGTGCCATCTATGCTAATAGTAAAGTTATTAGGATATACATTTACGAGCCTGTTATAAAGGGTGTCTCAGAATGTTTTTTGTTTTTGTTTTTACCGTTACCCACGGATTGATGTAACAGGTGTCAAACTCTTGGTTGATTTGTTTAGTTTTGTAGCGATGGATCACTTCATGAGAACGTAGCGCGCATTTTGGATGCGAGCGTTTTGAAAAACCACGTTTCTTATACTGTTGTTCTCTGATGAATCCATTTCTCACATAAACGGTCATGTGAATAAACAAAATTGTTGATATTGGGTCTTCCGATAATCTACTGTAGCTTCATCAGAAAACCACTACACCCACCTAAGGCTATCGTTTGGGCTGTCATAGTTTTTCGAGGATAACCCTGGTTGCACTCAGACAGTTAATTCCGATCGATATTGCAATATGATCCGGACTTTTTTAGTTTCAGAAATGCAAAATCAGATTGGTAATAACCGAAACGTATTTTTCCAGCAAGATTGAGCCACTTCCGATGGCACAAGTTACTCGCTAGCTGCTCTTCATAATTTATTCCATAGAGGGTATTAGTCGCCGAGGAGTCCAGATTTGACGCCTGCTGATTTCTTCTTATGGGGCTACTTAAAAAGTAAAGTTTTTAACCCCCTACCACCCAACTTGAATGTTTGAAATCAAAGAATCAGAAGCGAAATCAACCCATTACAAATGGTTATCTTTCATAAATAGGAATTCAAAAACTGCTTTTTAGGGTTCCGTACCCAAAGGGCAACAACGGGAACCATAACCGTAACCAGGTTGTATGTCATGAACCGTAATAGGTAGACAATCGAATTTTTCACAGACTGTGTATTTCTATTGACGCTATAACAACAAATAATAAAAATTAAATAAAATTAAAGGGGGCCGCCATAGAAGAAACGTGATTTTTTCGGCGTTTTTTTCCTCCTTTTATTCTCATTCATTATTATTATCATTAAGTAGGAATTTTTTTTCAAATGACAGCATTATTTTTTTCACATGACGCCTACTCTCCTTTGAAAAAATAAATAAACAGTACATAGTGTTAAATTTTGTACGATGGTACGGAACCCTTCGTGCTCGAGTCCGACTCGCACTTGGCCGGTTATAAATTTTACAGTAATTAAAATGAGTTTGAACTAATTCTGGCGTTTTATTTTTAAGTGTATAAACCGAAAAACATTCTACGACAACCTTTAAATACTAAGAATTTTTTGTATGATTATTATACATTATGCTTATCCAGCTCTTCTTTAGAAAAAAAAATCGATAAGATTAAATTTCAGCTAACTTTGCAAAAACATTTATTAATTATCGTCTTTTCTCAAACGCAATGCTACAAAGTTGTTAGAGTTAATAGAAAGCATCGAAATGGTATACTTGCAACAAAACTGTTACTTTGCTTTAATCATCTTTAGTTTGGCTATAAAGTAAACTGAAATTTTTTTTTATGTTAGGATATAAAATATAAATTCAGTCTTAAGCGATTGGTGGTTTAAATAACCGTAATATTTTTATTAGTTTGTCGAGAGATTTACTTAAAATTGATTGAATTTTTTGATGGCACTTGTTTAAATTTCATCATGATTGATTGAAAACACTTGTTAACTTTTAAAATAAAATAGCCTGATGATGCCTCGATAGGGCGAAACGCGTCGCACTCGTATAAAAAGACCTTTTTCTTTATTTAATAAATATTTTTAAAGTTAACAAGTGTTTTCAATCAATCATTTACTTAAAAACTTAACAAGCCAAAGTCTAGATTGAGCAGCATTAGATCAGCTATTAGAGTAAATCTGTGCTGGGTGTCTGGCCGCAGTTCTGTACCAGGGAATGAAGTAACTGATGTTCTGGCCTGGGGTCAGCTATGAATATTATGCTTAGCGGAAGAATCCATAAGAAAGCTCTTAGAGTAAGTAATATAGAGGCCTATAAGCTGGGTAATCGAACATGGAGAGAACTAAATACATGTGATATTTCAAGACTGCTATGGCCCAATATAGCTCCTAGGAAGACAGAGAACTCTGCTAAGAAGAAACTGGAAAGAAGTGCGAAATATTACTGCGGTTTTTACAGGGCATTACCTATTTGACCGCAATGTAAAGAAAATATTCAATTGAAGTAATTGGAAATAATCAAATGTAATCAACACACTGGCATACTTAGCATATTCAAATGGACGTTTAAGATTTTGTTTGCATTTCCATTAGAGTAAATTTGAATTGCTCTTACCATTATACTTGTGAAACTTATGGTTCTGATGATGTCCGCCTTCATGGATTAAAGGTACCAACAATTGTTTTTATCAAAATAATTCCTCAACGGTTGATGTTACGACAAAAATGTAAAATATAAATTTGAAGAAGACTAAATTCCCTATTTTTTTTTTATAAAGACGTTTCTTGTAAGTCTGATGTGTAATGAGTTACACCAGCAGAAACCTGAATATTCTTCCAAAAAAATGTATACATATAATAGGTACCATATATACAGGGGTATCGTCATGAACAGGAGGTGATAGTAGTCACATAGTCAAACAGAATATTGTCTTTCAAGGGGGGGGGGGGGGGGGGGGGGCATCTCAACCATTTCGGAGTTACAGGGTGATTAAGAAAATTTGGGAGATTTTCGCAAAATACTACTGCCTTGCTATACAATCTATCAAGGCGATTTTCAGCTTAGATGATAGTAAACCGTTTAAGCTTTCCAACAAATGTCAAACCTCCCCCCCCCCCTCCCCCCTCATGTAGCTAGTTATAGAGTTATCGGAACATTTTTTTACAAGATTTCGAAACATCAGAATATTACGCATCATTTGAGATAAGCATTTTTTTATGATCCACAAATTCAATTTTCATTTTGCAAATTTTTCGTCGAATTGCAGAAAATTGGGCGCGATTTTCCTGTAGCAAAATTTATGAAATAATGAATCATTAAAACTGGCTTATCTGAAAAACGGTTTCTATTTTCTTTCCAATTTTTTTACGTTGACGTCCTATAACTAGCGACATAAAGAAATGCAGTGTTGGTTTCACATTCGTTGGAAAGATCAGACAGTTTGCTATCAGTTTGTCATTCCACCTTGTAACAGATATAAACAATGCTGGTTGACCAAACTGGGTTGGACATTCACGTATAATATTAAAAGTCATTTTGATTTCTGAATGCCAGTCTATCTATCCGACTATCATCTCAATAACTTGAGAACATGTTTACTTAGAGAACTAAAATTTTGCTCAGAGCTTATTTTTTAAAAAAATTACGCATTCAGTTCGAAAATGGGACAAATCGTGTAACTCCTTCGTAGGGTTGTCATGGAAAAATTTCGTCTTTCACTATATGCATATAAGATGGACACTGCATGAGAACGTAGAGAGTTGAAATTTTGTATACAGCGTTTTCATACAAATAGTAAATGGAGTTTCAAAACTGGTCTAAATCGGGGAACCCGTTCATGGTATTGCCATAAAATATTTTAGGTTTTTCACGTAATATACTGTGAAAACGTTTTTATTGTACTGAAAAGTTTTTTCAGAATACAAAATCCAATGAAATTGGTTATAATCATTTTTACTGGCCGGCGTACCGTACTAAAAATCGATGCGAAAAACCGCTTTAATATAATCAAACTTGCACAGAGGGATGATCAAACGAAATTACATTCAGACATTCGTCTAGGATCTTAGAGCTGTTCTACCTTTTTTCTTCGATTTTCTTCTTCTTTGAAGTATGAAATTTCTTATAAGGATAGATGACTGAAGTTTGGTGCACAAGTTGTAAATTAACGAAATCATTTTAGAACTGTAGACACCACCCAATTATAAAATTGCATTTATTCCGGCATATATAAGCTACATATATATTTATGTATGTGGATTTGTAGGTATGTCTCTTCCTACTCATTTCAAGTGGACTTTAAGAACTTCTTAAAACATGTTTTTGAAATATTTCAAAAAATTTTCAGTACACCTACATACATACACTTGTATAAGTATATCAGTTCTTTTCATATGAAATGACGAAAGTATCTTAGAAACTGAAAATTATTAAATAAAAGCGTATGCGCTTTGAAGGATCACAACTCACAATTGACCCACATTCCTATTTCTCGCACACCAAAAATTATGGGGAGGAAGAAGCTTTTGCTTAACTGTAATACATTTTGCACATCCTTCTGGCTTTTTTTTTTTTTTTTTGAATCGAATATGTAAAATATTTCCAAAACGTTGAAGCTTTCCAAGCAGAGTTGCAAGTTTTTACTTAGACTTGCCGGAAGTGGCCCGCCGTATTGATGTGCATTCTGGTTGGTTTGCTACTATGTCCGGAAGTAAGAAAATTTATGGCATGCACCATAAATTACGAAATACATTAAAGGGAAGCCTTTAATATATTATGTTAAAGTGATAGATGCAAAAGCCCGTTCCATGAGGGAGGAAAGCTTAAGTCTATCATTGCAATAATTTTCGCATAGTATGTTATGTTTCGAATTTCTAAAGTTTTCATTTCTTCGATGACAATGCACATACTCAAAAATATTCTACAACAGTTTTAAAAACCATCGAAATTTTCCCAAATTATATAACAGGGTCCCTGATAATATAATATTAAAGGATTTGTTGGGATAACTGATGGGCGCCGAAAATCATCATCATAAATCATCTGGAAAATATTTACACTAGCTGATTTTGGGCATAGAAGTGTACCTTAAAATGAGAAAATTAATTAAATCTCATTTTTCCTCCTATTCTTTTCCCCAGATACCTCTCATCTGTTGGTTCTATGGCGCTGCTGGAAATTTTATTCTCACAGAATTTGATATGTGTCGTCGCCTCCAAAGGAATGATTTCGTTGAGAACGTACGATATTGCCAACATAGCACACTGTATTCTGGGCTGCATACTTATATGACATAACTGCAGTGAAAATGGCAAAATTATGATGGATGGGTGAAATATTTCGTGTATTCGAGAGATATACATTATTTTATAAGAGGAAATACTTACTCTATTCCTTCTAGGTCAAGTGGAATTTTTATGATTCAGTTTATGATATATGATGATATTATACATGGCTTAGGTATAATAAAATATTATCAACTTCCCCGTCTGTTTTACGATCCATCAGTGGATTAAGAATGCTGAAATTGGAGCGCTATTCAGAAGAGAGTTTGCCACTTTTATGACTCAATTAATTACATTTCTCGTGATATTATCATCTGAGAGTCATGATAGTAGGGCAAGCTAGCAATTAGTAATAATTATTTGCATACAGCAAAAGCAGAATAAACCAATTCTTCGTCAGAACATACTTAAGTATGTATGTATATATATTGCAAAAAAAAAAGATTAAGTATGTAGGTAGTCAAAAGTTAAACGCATCGTTTTGCTATAACTGTGTAAATAATGGAGCGATCGAATTACCTTAAGATAACCGGCCAGTGGCTGTCCGCATACATCAGTAACCCTTATTGGAATTCGGAGAATACAAGCCAGGCTTCCTAATAAATTTCGCCTTTGAAGTCAGACGATATCTTCGATGTATAACAGAACTGGCTTTATGGAGATTAGGGCGACAATTGTCACAAACCTTAGATTAGAGAATATTAACCCAAAGACTGCAGCTTATGTATACTTAAGTATGCTTAAGTAAATGAATGTAAGTATCTAAAAAGGAAAAAATAGATTTGATGTGAGATTCTAGGAAACATGCCCACTTTCCATATCTTCACACCGCCCCGAGGTTCTTAAGCGAGAAAAATCAACAGGCCTCAGAGTGTCAACTATGCGATTGACTCATATTTGAACCTTTCAGAACAAAAGATCAAAACGAAATCTTTCTCATGCTCTTACAAATAAATGGATGAAGGATTATTACAATAAGTTTTGACGTAGGATATATGTTCGTAAACCTAGTGGAAAACCGTGAAAGAAAAAATCGAAAAAAACCATATTAATGATGGAGGAGAGAGGGGATCAACTGTACTTCGTTATGTCCGAAGTAGGCAGTCTAAGCACTAGGGAAAACATTTTGGCAGCCACGGAAGGAAGCTGTATGGGACGATCTTGCTATTTAATTCATGATCATCTTCATCAATGCTGCAGAGGTATTAGTGTGATGGTAAGCAATTGTCTGAAAATGATTACTAGCATAAAGCTTGCCTCTACTGATCTGAGAGCAGCTAATCGGCTGGCGCTCCTATATTAAATGGAGTAGTTACAGAAGTTCCACTCTTATAGTGGAGTTGGCATCTACGTGAAAGATCACCTGAGGGCCAGAATTATTTACTCCTCGATTAGTAGCGACACGGAATTTTTATGTGTGGAGTTGAATAATGGGATCGAGAAATGTATACTGTCATCTGTATATTGTCCTCCTGAATGTTTTTCTGCTGACCGAGCTTCGGAACTTGAATCTGTGTTTAGTAATTTGTCTCGTCAATATAACAATATTATTGTTGCCGGCAATTTTAATATCGACATCTTGTGTTCTCATTACA
The DNA here is from genome assembly GCA_963930735.1 of Dioctria linearis. Classification (NCBI taxonomy): domain Eukaryota; kingdom Metazoa; phylum Arthropoda; class Insecta; order Diptera; family Asilidae; genus Dioctria; species Dioctria linearis. The sequence continues at coordinate 308,769,225 of OZ005741.1, forward strand.
GATCCATGGAATTTATTCACTTCATGCAGTCTCTATATATTAATGCCGTCAACTCTCTACCAACATATTTTAATACTTGTAGGCCATCACTCCTTGATTTATTTTTTGCAACCGATAAACGTCGAGTCCTTTTTTATAACCAAATCGACTCCCCTAGTTTCCTCGATCATGACATACTCTTCATCTGTTACGACTTTACTACCCAGTGTCCGGAGCGCTCAAGTTAATTGTCATATAGAGACTTTAATAATTTGGACATGGACAGCTTAATTCAGGAGTCTCTGACCTGCGTTGGGATAGCATAAGAGCTCTTAGCTCTGTCGACGAGCAAGTTGCTGTTTTTGAAAGCCTCTGCAGTAATCTGTTCGATAAATACATATCTTTGCACAACAAGGGGATTACTTCAAATAGGTGTCCTTGGCATACTGCAGAAATGCGTGAATATTTCTATAAACAATTTAGGCGACTCAAAACACAGTACAGTTGCTCTCTATATAAAGCTGCCCGTAATAGAGTAACTGCTATCCGTGGGGCAAAACGTCGCTATTATGGCAATAAATTCGATGCAAGTCTTTCCCCAAAAACGTTGTGGAGGAATCTGAAGAAAGCCGGTGTATGTGGTAGACAAGGCAATTTGAACAATAGCAACTTTAATTCTAACGATTTAAACGAGTTCTTTCTATCCTCTCCTGTGGCTTCGTCTAGTATATACATTCAATACCATGAGGATTGCTTCTCGTTTCACGGAATTGATTACCAGGCGCTCGTAATAGCACTATTCTCTGTCAAATCTGAATCTGTAGGCCCTGATAAGATCTCACCTAAGTTCATAAAAATATTGCTCCCCTATATAGGTCAATATATCCTGCACTTAATAAATCATTGCCTTACGTCATCTACTTTCCCTACTAACTGGAAATTGGCAACGATTTTGCCTATTCCTAAAAAGTCTTCAGTCGCTACAGCATCTGATCTTCGCCCTATTAACATTTTGTGCTTCTAATCCAAGGTACTAGAAAAGGTAATGTATGGGCAGATCCTAGCATATGTGGAAAGAAATAACATGCTAACACGCTGGCAGTCAGGTTTCCGTGCAAATCGCAATTGCCATATTAAAGGTTACTACGGACCTGCAGAAAGGCCTGCATAAGGGTGAGGTCAGCATTCTGGTGCTACTTGACTTTTCCAAGGCTTTTGACAGAGTCAACCACTCAAGGCTACTCTTGAAGTTATTCAATAATTTTGGTTTCTCCCAATCGGCTTTTAACTTGATCAAAAGCTTCCTCACGGGAAGATGCCAACAAGTTCGTTATAACGAGTGTGAATCAGACTTCTTACCTGTACCTCTTGGCGTTCCTTAGGGGTCTGTCTTAGGACCATTGCTGTTCAGCTTATACATCAACGACTTACCTGGCGTTATCCAACAACCACTTATACGCCGACGATGTTCAGTTATACAGTAGTTGACCGATTGGGTTATTCGAGGAATGCTTGGAGCGAGTCAATGAATATCTTGCCTGAATCTATGACTGGTCTGTAGCGAATGACCTAACCCTTAATCCTGACAAGTCTCAATGTCTCATTTTGGGTGGTGGTACCTTGACTAGACCTATCCCCCCCATATTTCTCGGGGAACAAGCTTTAACATATGTTGATGAAGTCACAAATCTTGGAATAAGGCTCAATGCAGATATGAAATGTTGTGGTAATGTCAGATCAGTTCTGGGAAAGGTCTATTGTGGGCTACGCAGGCTCTGGTTGTCCGCACAGATTCTAAGTTCGAACACTAAACTGAAGCTCATCAAAGCTCTGATTTTGCCACATTTTACCTTTGGGAGCCTGATTTTCCCAAAATTAGACTCTACCTGCCTACGCAGAATCAACGTTGCTTTCAATGATTGTGTGAGGTTTGTCTTCGGTCTTCGAAGATTTGACCACGTTTCTTGCTTTCAAACTAGGTTAGTCGGATGTACTCTAGATATATACTTAAAGCGTAGGTCACTTCGCTTCCTCCATAAGCTCATTAATATGGGACAACCTGATTACCTTGCGAATTACTCCTGAATTCGTAACGCCATCGTAATATTCTAATTCCCCGTTATCGTAGAATGGTTCAAGAGGGCTCTTACTTTGTTCAAGCTGCAAAAACCTGGAATTCTTTACCGTACTCTATCCAGAGTGTGAGAGATGTGGGTGCATTCAAGACAAAATTATTAACAATATAATGTGTTGCTATCAATGGGACTGGTACTTTTTCGGTTATTTCTTTTTAGTTTTCTTGTGTTTGTAAACAATTAATATTTTTAACTTTATTTTATACAATTAGATATACTACTTTTGTTTAGTATGTAAGTTAGAATTTAATTATTTGCGTTTGTTACTTTTTCTACCAACTATTAGTTTGTTTCTCTCTTGTATATCTTTAACTGTATAATCCATCTAATTTCAATATTATTTATTATACCGCTATGTTAGTTATATTTTCTAATAGTTTATCTATTCTAACCTTTTAATCATTTTCCTGTATATAAATTGTACTTCAAAATACTGTAAGTCTTGTGTACTATACCGAAGTATTTTTTGAATAAATTGAAATTGAAATTGAAAATAGTCAGACGGAGCAGCTAGAGAGCTCACCTCCTAAAAAATTTAACTCCTATGCTGGAAAAGAAGTAACTAAAAGCTTAACTCCTATTGAAAAAACACCGACGGAAAGAATATAATTATATACATATAGATATGATACTGTAAGATACTCTGTGTCGTTATTCAAAATCACATCTTATATTTATAATTAGAATTAGCTTACCTTTAACATATCATGCAATTCCAGGGTTCGATAATATCGACAAAAAAATGCAGGTCATGACAAAATTGCAGAGTTGTAAAAGAATTTGCAATTCATGACGAAATTCTTATTGATTAGTGGGGAATGTGGTTGCTTGCATTTTTGTCACGATGTTTGGATGTTTCGGTATTTGTTTATAAATGACAATAATAATAATTCAAAAATATTGTGTTTAGTAACGCAATTGTATTCAATACTTGAACAATGTGTTGCCTTGCAGTTTTGTCTAATGTTGGAAAATGCTTGATTGACCCCAATGTTATTGCGAATTTTTAATTTGCTTTGTTTATGTTGTGTGCATATGCACATGGGTATATCACAGTTA